>VZTL01029810.1:3982-18783 GCA_013400535.1 Scopus umbretta
TTTTGGCTATCTAAATAATTAGAAGGGGAATAACTGCCTTATAACAGATTTTCATGTTTTAAAGATTTCAGAAACCTTATGTTTTCTCCAGAGGGTTGTTTTTTTTTTTTTTTTTCCTTTTTTTAAAAAACTTAAGAACTGTAGCCCTGGTTGTGAACTGCATGCTAGGGTAAAGAGTTTTCATGGGAAGAATCATGATGTAGGTGTGTTTTAATCAAGATACCAGGTTTTCCAAAATTGTTCTGTTGTTACTTTTCTGCATGCGCTCAGACACAAGGCCATCATATATTTCCTGTGCACATTTACAGCTTAATTGAACATTTTTCTTCCCACTAGAAGGCACAGGAATTTCTTCCCTACTCTTTGTTGTGTTTTTGTAAATGCTGCCAGAAATGGTAACTGGCAATGAAATTTCAATGTTCGTAACTTATGCTTCCTGCTGGCATTGCTTTGTTACATGTCTGGCTATGTCTTTGCAATTGAGTGCTAGGTCAAAGGTTGAGGAAAAAAATGCAGTGACCTTCTGGCCTTTCCTTACCCATTTCCTGTAAGAGAGCAACCTTTCAGCCAGCTGTGAGTCTCTTCAGAAATTCTGTTGTGATGCAATGACTGAAATTCAAATATCAGAGTCTTTTGATGAGAAAGTTTTGAGGTGGCAAGTCTGCTTAGACTCTTTCAGAAAAGATCACAAGATTAACATCTTACTTCCACTAAATGTGTACTGGTCATCAGCTATCACAGTTCTTTGTTTCCCAACATGTAAGGCAACTTGCATACATTGCTTAGAAAATATAATGCCTTGTTTAAGGGCAGAAAGCACAGGCCTTCGCAGAAATACAAACTATTGTGATAATAATCCATTACGGTAAAAACATACTCATAGTGACTGTGACGACTTCTCACATACACTTTAATATTGCTTTAATAGTCATGGTGGTGTTGGGTTGACAGCGTGACTAGATGATCTCAGAGGTCTTTTCCAACCTTAATGATTCTATGATTCTATGATTGTTGGCTTCACAGGATGCAGCAGTTGAGAAAGGTGCTGCCAAATCTTCAGAAAGTAGAACCTGACTTTCTGTTTTTTTCTTTCACCCTGAGACCTTTTTGCAGCTACCTGAAGCCCACAGCTCTCTGTGGGTCCTGTTCCAGCCTGGCTTCTCTGTACCCTTTGCTAATAACGTGGTGGCTCTTGAGGTTAGGTTGATCGGTGATACAGGCAACGCAATGAGGGCCCTGACAGCCATTTAACATGTAATCTATTCCTTACACTATAGGGCTCTGAGCTATGCACACCAGGAGAGCTTATTCCTGGTGTCCCTGTTGTGTTATTTACCTCTGCTCTGAGCAGTTAAGTCCACCACAGCCATTTAGTAAATTATCAGTTTTCTTATTGGCCCTAAATTGCGCCTAATTAAAAATCTGACCTCCACAAAATAGTCCTCTTCCTAAAGAGACAGAACATAAACAGGAAAAAATCAGCTAATTGCTGCAAAAACTGCTTTTGTGGCACTGTAATTGGACCTCAGTGAAATGAATGAACCCACTGGGGATTCCCTAATGAATGTTTAACTGCAAACAGTAGTTGGGCACTTAAGCAGCTAGGCTGATGGTCCCTAATGAAATCAAATAAAATCAAATAAAAGAATCTGGCACTTTACTAACCAGATTTCTTGGCATTGGGGCATAAAAATAATATAATTCTGGGTAAATAAAATGTAAAGAAAAGTGATTAATAAAGCAGTGAAAACTTAGCCACTTTTGCCTTGTTTCTTTCTTTCTTTTTCTACTAAAAAAACCACTCAGAAAACTCTATATACTGTGTTGAATCTTTCTAAAGAGAGCTTTCTTTTATTTTCCTCTTTTCCTAAAAGCACTAAGGCCTTTTCTGTCTTCAGTTGATCACATTCTATGACTTTATTATGCAATAGGTTTTTCAGAGGCTAGCTGTGGAACTGCATGGTGTAGGCCACTGATTAAGAACATTTTCATTTTTCCAAACTTTAACAAGGAACCAAATTCTGATGACCTCAGTAATTTCAGCTGTGTATTGCCTCCAAATATCTATTCAATGCAATGAGTAAAATTCTGGCCTTACTGATGTTAGCTGTATAACTTGGAAAAGCAAGTTATTAAACCCAACTGGTGTAAGACCTGAAGATTGTATTAGTGCCTAAAGCAAGCTTAAAGAACCAGGGACATGGCACCGTCACATAACTTTGTTTATTTATTATTATTATTACTACTAATATTAATATTAATGTTGTATTTTAATGCTCTGTTGCACAATGATGGGACCATGTAAATGGTTTAGTGTGGGTTATGTAGGTTACCAACTTTCAAAAAAGGTCTTAAGTGGTTTTCTTTAAATTACTATTAAAAATACTTCATGATATGCCACTACAATTATTGTAGCATTGATGACTTGAAAATGTGGCAAGCTGCATTTTCATTAGTATCTCACACTTTTTAAATCTTTGCTGAGACTTAGTGAGGTTATGTGGTATTTTGCAAGTATTGCAATTTAGCCAAGTGAGAGTTGGAGGAAATTCAATTTAATCATGCACTGCCAATTTTATTTAAATAGAGAAAAGTATTACTTATCATTGTGTCTAGCGTTCAAATGCATATAGTTTTTTTACATCCTGTAAATAAAAAGTCCATTCAGAATTACGAGTTAGAATATCTGCTGGCTGTTTCGTGATGTGTTTGATAAATGGACATTCAAACTTATTAACAACAGGTAGCATTATAATTACTTACCATTGCCAGTGAAAATATTTTTCATGAGTAGTTAATACAAATGAAGTTTGCAGTGAGATTTAGTTTCTAAACAGCACAGTGAGAGCGTACTATACCTCCATTCTTGTGTATTGGGTGTAACTTAATGGATTTATAATGCTGAAAAACTGTGCAATATAAAAGCATGAATATATATATGTATATACATGGCAGAGGAGGATGTTTGAATAACAGCTTTGCACACTGAATGATGAGTCATGGTATAGAAGGGAACTGATGGTTAATGTCATGATGGTAGCTGTTGCTCAGTAGCTATTGCTAACATCTGAACAGTTAATCTGGATGGATTATATGTTTATAGGAGTAATTATTGAAATTGAAGAGTGAGAATAAAGCAGATTTCAGCTAGAGAGGGATCTAGACTTGTTTGGTGGAACAGAACACAGTGCTGTGGATGGACAAAGTAGTTCAGAATATAAAAACCTGAAAATGTTATTACTGTTCTTGTTAACATTCTTCCATATAGGCATGGCATATGAGAGTGCAGAAGTGACTACAGGCATATCAAGCAAGGTTTGGTGGTGCAGTAGTCAAGAATTGTTTCAGATGCTGGTAAGGAGATAAAAAGGGATTGAGTATTGGTAGCATCATTCATTACCAATCGTCGTCTTGTTCTTACCCATTCTGGTTGGTACAGCTAGCAAAATGCACAGTCCCATCTATGTTTGCCCTGCAGAGCCAAAAAAAATCCTGTGTCAACATTCCTCTTGCAGTGGTGAACCTGGAGACAAAAAAATCTGTCCCTTACTGATCTTTGAATGAAGTAATAGTTGCCAACTCCAGCTGTAAAAGCATCAAGTACTCACACTTTCAGAAAGTAGTCAAGAAGATGTTTTAAAATAAATCAAGGATCACCAACTGTTATCCATTGAAGATTTATTGAAATATAAAAATGAGTGGTTAATGCAACCTGAAGTAGGAGCATTCTTAAGAAATTATGACAGGAAACCATAGGGATATATATTTCATGATGGGCTAAATCACAGCTATGAAATAAATCCTTCATTCTTCAAGGAAAGGGTCTCTTTTGAAGACTGGAAAAGCTGAGACGTGCTATGCTGGAGCCTGCATTGAAGAAAAATCATAGTTCTTGTACATGAAATGCACCCACAGCGCTGGCTAATTTGCAATGTAAATGTTTTTGCGTGTTTGGAAGGGATGGTGGGGAAAAAGAATATGTCTGTATCTGCATCTTTGAGATCCTTGTTCAGTACACTGGTGCTAAGCTCACAGGACACCATACTTGGGCTTCAGACAGTGGCACAAGCATTTACTCCATTATAGACATATGCAGATTGACTGTATTGGAACTGAGCATAGAAGAACAGAAAAGCATTCAACATTGATAATTGCATCTCAAATTGCAGCTTTTTGCAACTGTTGCAAGAACAAATGGCATTGTCTTTCTATACCTGGATTTCAGTTGCCAGATCATGCTTCTTATAAGATGCACAGTTTAGCAGTGTTATTATCAGCGTCATATGACATTGCACAGTACCTCATTTCCCCAGATAGCTTCTTGTACATTTGTATCTTAAGTGAAGAGACTTTAAAATTTTTCTTATATTTTGTGAAAGATATTGGGGACCACTTGCTTAGCTTTACAATTTTCTTCCAATACCTGTATCACGGAGTACACAGATACTAGAGAAATATCCAACCCACTGGTTTTAGTTACGCTTTGAGACCTCATGAACAGATAGTTGGGTGCTTTTTCATTGAAAGTTAAACATTTTCAGCTCCTTTTTTCTTGAGCACAGCTTTCCAGAAGTAAAATTATGTTGTTACTAGAGAAAAGTTTGGGGATATTAACTGACAAAGCTTACTTCATTTCCTTTGAGGCTAGACAGCAAAGTCGAATAGGTGGTAATAAAATTAGTGGTATTATGTGATGAGAGGCTATTTCAGGTCACTTACTATAATAATCAATCAATGGTATAGAATAATGACAGTTTAAATATGCATGTTCAGATGTTCTCACTGTATCAATGCCCAGTTCGGGATGGAGGTCCACCAAGTAATGGTGCAGAGCCACCAGAATATCCCCAGCAGGGCTGTTGTTTAGTCCACATGCCACCACAGAATCTGACTTAATTTATGAATCAGGAACTTTAATGGTAAAAGCAGAGTGTTTTCATTATCCAAAGATAAAAAAGTAAAAAATAGATATTGAAAACTTTTTAAGAATCTTTTTTAAAAAGATAAAACTCTAAATGATTACTGAAGGTGTCTTAGCCAGATTAAGCTATTTATTTAATGAGTGTCAGGAAGATATACAAGTTCATATGGATAATACAAAATTAATTATTCAGGGTTCAGGGTTCAAGAAGAAAAATTTGATTGTATCTCATTAGCCTACACTGCTTCCAGATACTTCTCTACATCCCTAACCTTTTCCCATATATTTCCATTTGCCCAACTTTCCAGTCCAATTCTGTCAATAAATAACAGGTCATTCTTCATACACAAATTAAAACTTTTTTTTTTTTTTTGAGAGGACATTATAACGATAATTTGCTGTATCTCCAACTGTAATTTTACTCATCTAATCCTGTGTCAAAAGATGAATCTGACCGTGTTTGCTATTCACTGCAGAACCAACAGCCCGCTGAGGGCAGCAGAGTGGATCTTGCACAGAGCTGCCACCCACCCTGCCACGGCCGAGGCCCCTGGCTCTCACAAGGCAGTGGCAGCTGTGCAAGCCTTGGTCTCCTCAGGAATAGCATATTACTTATAAACAAAGCAGAAGGCATTCCCTCCCTGCAAAGTAAGTTTAATTTGACTGAGACTGGCAGCTACTATTTTTGTACCTATTTATAATTGATACAGGGTGAAATTTCATAATTGTCTACACAGGGAGTGACAAAAGGTGAAATTTGTTCTTGTGTGTAAATTAATGAATCGGATATGAATGTGAATGTAACAAAAATCACCTTTTTTGTGCATACAAATGACAATGCTACTTACCTAGGAGAAATTCAGTTCATAATCCATTTTTCCTTCTCCTCTCCCCTTCTCCATTTTTTCAAATAATAGCATTTTTTCAAGCCTTTTGCCAATTTGATGACAGGTAAGCATTTTTTCCATGTATTTTTTTTTAAAAGAAAAGCATTTGCTTTAGTCTCTTGCAAACAAACAAAGAACTGGCTTGGTAATTCAAGAGTGATATGGTGAAGCACATCAGGCACAGAAGTTTTCCTGTCACAGTTCATAGCTCTTTGTTTGCCTTTGATTTCTGAAACAGTTTAAACTCATGTGCCATTTCAGGCCAAACACTTTTTGTGTGTCACCGTAGCCACTTTGTGTGCTCCATTTCTTCACTCTCTTTGTCAGGAAAACTGATTTTTCTGAAGGTCATCTGGTAAAGTTTACCTCACCAGTATTACATCTGCATAAGAAAATACCCTTTTAGAAAACATGATCTGTTACTACTCTGGCCCTGTGCCTGCCCCCAAGAAAGTTCCCAACAAAGCCACTGCTTATGCCAGTGGAAGCAGTATCAGTCTTTGAATGGAAAGCATTTTACATAAGCAAAAATAGGAAAGAGAATTGTTTTCCTACTGTTGGAAAATAAGAGAAACATACTGTAAAGGTAGTCTGTCTCCTTTCAGCATATACAGCTGTAGTCCTCATTTTTTAACCTCAGGTTCTTCTGCATTTCCACAAAGCCAAAATATTTCATCATCTACAGCTCCAGTTAAGGAAAAAGAACTGATATTTTTTCTTTAAAGGCCCTTAATGTATGTAAAGACAAATGTTAGAAATAAATTTTTTAAAAATCATGTCACACCAGCAGGAGTAATTTAACCTTCTTATATTCAAAATTATATATATATATATGTGTGTGGATATATGTAGCTATATCTAGATACGATTGTCTGGACTGTGAACCAGCTGCTGGTCTGACAGCTGGTATGTGGGTACCTTTTGTCTGGACGGTGACCCTCTGGGCTGGATGGTACTTGCAGATACCCGTGTGGGACCTGTTTACTCAGAAAGCTGGGCATTAGGCTTCTGTGGGCAGAAGATGTGAAAGTTCTTTGGGAAAATATGGATTTAGGGGTGTGCTGGTTTTGGTTGGGGTAGAGTTAATTTTCTTCATAGTAGCCAGTATGGGGTTATGCTTTGGATTTGTGCTGGAAACAGTGTTGATCATACAGGGATGTTTTAATTACTGCTGAGCAGTGCTTGCACAAAGCCAAGGCCTTTTCTACTTCTCACCCCACCCCACCAGAAAGCAGGCTGGGGACGCACAAGGTGTTGGGAGGGGACACAGCTGGGACAGCTGACCCTGGCTGGCCAATGGGATATTCTATACCATATGACATCATGCTCAGCGTATGAAGCTGGGGGAAGAAGAAGGAAGAGGGGGACGGTCAGAGTGATGGCATTCGTCTTCCCATGTAACTGTTATGCGTGATGGAGCCCTGCTTTCCTGGAGACGGCTGAACACCTGCCTGCCTATGGGAAGTAGTGAATTAATTCCTTGTTTTGCTTTACCTGCGTGCATGGCTTTTGCTTTACCTAATAAACTGTCTTTATCTTGATCCATGAGTTTTCTCACCTTTACTTTTCCGATTCTCTCCCCCATCCTACTGGGGAGGGGAAGTCAGGGAGTGGCTGTGTGGTGCTCAACTGCTGGTTGGGGTTAAACCACAACAAGGGGGAAAGGAACCTCAAACTGGTATGTTTTCAGGGGACTGGAAGGGAGAATGTAGAAGGGGGTAATGGGAAGACCAGTGTGTTTGATATGGGATCTGGGGTAAGTCATGAATTGAGCCCTGCTGTTCAGGCACCTTGTAGTATTTCTCACCACCTTCTCCCACCTTCAGGGCCAGTGGCATTCCACCTTTGAGGCTTAAGCATGGCTTTACTGCTTGCACATTTGCTGTTGTCATCCATGATCATAAGCAGAAGGGAAAAGTCATTTTCACCAATGATATGTTACATGTTTCACTGACTGAAATGATGCATTTCTGAGGCAGGCCTTTATTATAATTCCAGCTGTGAATCACTGCTTTAGATTTCCCCTAGCACAGCTGAGATCAGAGTCCCTTCCACCCAATGTGTCACTATCAGAATGCTGAAAATCAATCAGTGATTACAATTTGTGATTATTTGCATATTTACAGGAGTAGCACTTATTGATTCCCAATCTCTACATTATCCTTTATGCTGGCAGCCATGTAATGAAGAAAAACAATAAGGAGAAAAAAGGAAATAAAATAAAACAACTTCTGTATCGTCTATGTTGCTCTAACTGAATTAAAGCAGTGGTGAGCATATTGAACCCCAGCCTTACAAATTTTATATTAATTTTATTTAGTATCAGGAAATAGAGATGGAGATAACATAATTATGCACTAATACATCATCTGGAAATATAAAAATATAAAATTTTCCTGATCAGACACCATAGTAAGTGCAGTGTGTGTGACATTCATGGAAGAAGGAAAGCTACCTACATCTGGGGAGACTACACTAGGGAGCTGAGCAGCAAATGCACATAAACAATAAAGGGAGAAAATAATTTTTTTTTTCTTCTTCATTTTAGGCTTCTGGGATTAATAAGCAAAGGGGAACTTGAGAGCTAAATTTTTTTATGTTGAAAGGCTCATTTGCAAAAAGACAAAGTAAATGGAAGAAAAATAATTTATGCAGTGAACTGCTAATCCAGCTGTTTTGCTTCTGGGCTTAATTGGATTTACCTAGAATTGATATTTGGTGTCAGCATGTGTTGTATCATCAGCACAAGCAATAGTTACCAAACATAAAGAAACCTATCTATGACAAAATATTAATTTATTTGACTCATACTTATTGTAATCACTTTTTATTCACGTATGCTACTACTTAGTATTTCTGCTTGATGCCGTCTCATATATATGATCTAGTCTTAGTTATTCTATCTTAATATCTGAAGCAGTTCAGTGATGTAGAAGACTCACAGCTGAATAAAATGGGATAGGAAATGGTTATTCATCTCTTGTTCTGCCTTCCAGGCAGCTGTGCTGGCTATAAAAAGGTGTGCATTGTGCCTAATGGCAGGTGGGTGACATCTGAATTCTCGAGTAAGACATATACTGTAGCATACAGTACCTTCAGCAATGAGAACTTTATTGGTTCAATCTGGAAATGTGGAGTTATCCTCAGTGACTGAGCAAAATTTGTCAGCTAAGAAACCCCACTTACATATAAATGCCAATCCAAATCTGTCCAGCAAAGCAGGGGAATAGTACTCTTTCTGCAGTACAGGGGAAATAGGGTGTGGGAAGGATGTAATTCATTAAAGGCATGCATCACAGGTTCACCAGAATGGCCAAATAATGTTCTGACTGCATTAGCTGATAAATACTGTATTTTTCTCCTTGGTGAGACAATAGCAATCTGTGATTCATTATATACAAGCATTCAACAGATATTTAGACACTCTTTCCCAAAATGCAAGGTTGTGGTGATCTGTTCACTTTGCTTCATTTGTGGTGATTGGTTTTCTCAGTAGCAGTTTGTTCTGGCTCTCTGCTCTGGTGACAGAAAACCTTGAAAAAGCCAAATTATAAATGCAGCAAGTGATGAATAGTGCAACATGAATAGCGCATGTTCTCATTCATGAAGGAATATCCTTATTTTCTAGTCAGTGCAACAGGACCCGTTCCCCCTTCCCTACCCCCCAGTATTATTTAAACAAATCATCACACATAATGCTCCATTTCAGGGTGGCGGGTGAGGACGTGGCCTCTTCACCTTGATTGCAACATATGGTGGGCATATAGTCCACAGTCTTCAGCATGGGGGTTGATTTTAGCTCAGTGGAGAATAGTGAAGGAGGTGATTGAGGCTGAGGGTTCACAAGCAGTATCTCAGCTGTACTTGACCAGCTGTGCTTATGAACCCAGCCATAAACCTGAACTGATGCTACATCTCAGCAAAGACCACTGCCTCACTCTCCATCCTCTTCTAGTGCTTACAACCCTTGCTGTCCACCTCTGCTATCATTTCCACGTGTGGTAGATGCGAGAGCAATTGGAGACACTCTTGCTCAGCATGGCCTTCAGTCCAATGGCCACAAAGACCCAGGTCTTGTGGCCCATCCCCAGAGCACATGCAGAGACTGGCAGCTCTGTCCTCCATCCACGCACCATGGCTGTAGCATCTCATGCTGGTGTTGCCTCCACGCTGGGACGCAGTGAGAAAGCCGCTCTTTTAGCGATGTGCAACAAACTGGGCCTTTTCCAAGCCTCGCAATGAAATGCTTATTGCAGTGTTATCTGAGCCGATGTTGTTTAGAGGAGTTTGAATTAAATGCAAACAAGATCATTCCAAAAGCAGTAAGAGATTATTGTCATGCGATTATGTTGTAAGCTGGCAAATAGGAAAACCCAGAAGGCCCATCTTTTAAAATTTCTGTCACCAACAGCCAAACAAGTAGAGCCGCCACTCCTTATTAAGCACTATAGGTAGATCTGGCTGCCTCACCAACTGTGCAATGAAGGAAGCATTTAGGTGCTTGCTGTGGCTCTGGCTGCTGCTAATAGACCTTTGGCCACTGCCTCCCTTCTAAAGAAGAGAGGTGGTGCATGTGTTTGGGTGTTGGAAGTCAAACAGGGGAGGATGAATTTCTTAAAACAACCCTTGCCTCTGGGCATTCTCCAGAAGCATCTCATCTTTGACCTCTGCAGAGGTTTCTCTAGGAGGTAAATTTTACCTTCATTTAGAGTCTTATTTTGCTTATAACGCAATTCATTGTTAATGCAGCTCCATTGATTTCAACATCTTCCTGTTGAATGACCTGTGGAGGGAAGAGGTGCTTAGTAACTTGGTCCATTGATGCTTATGCTCAAGGAATGATTATTCTGTCACGGCTTGCTAGGCAAGTGCCACCCTCTGAAGTCAATATGGAGTATGAAGATGAGAAACATTTGCAAAAGTAAGTGACTGGAGGGAGTCAAAGTGGGAGAGGCAATAGTTTTCCTGCAGGTAGCTTTATTCATTGTTAGGATAATACAGATTTACTGGCACTGAGCTCTTTGGATAGAATAAGAGAATGTGAAAGAGAGTGTTTTGCTAGGTACATTGCTGCTGTTCACCAGAGACTATAGGGCTGGTTTTATTTTTCACTCCACTGATATACTTCTCTTTGATATGGTTGATCCCTGTGGATGAGAGCTGAACACATCCCATCTTTCAGAGCAGGCATGAATGAGGGTTATTTTTACCATACCTTTCCTGCCATGGGAAGTACCTCTGCTGGTGACATTTCACTATTGGGAGCTGGTGGCAAGGGAAGGCTGTGGTAAGGGAAGGACAATTTCTGAAAATAGGCCTGAGCAGCAGTGTCTAAAAGAGGCATCTTTCAGAAATCTTACATACTACTTTTCTCCTGTCTTCACATCCCAGCCTCTAGGTACAAGATAGCTTTGGGGATCCAGATTTTTATTAGCCCTAGAATTACTGATGTTTATGCTTATGCTTA
Organism: Scopus umbretta; assembly: GCA_013400535.1. Taxonomy (NCBI): domain Eukaryota; kingdom Metazoa; phylum Chordata; class Aves; order Pelecaniformes; family Scopidae; genus Scopus; species Scopus umbretta. The sequence goes on from VZTL01029810.1 coordinate 15,258, forward strand.
CCTTAATGATTAAATGTCACTTAATCACAATTTAGTAAGCAAATTGTCCCCTGCTTTTCATTCACATCTAGTCCTTTAGTGAGCCAGATAAAAACATTTCTGGATCTTTGAGGTACTGAACAAGGACCACTTCTTCCTGAAGAGCTGAACAGCTTCCAGGCTGGAATTTTTGAAATGGTTATTATTTGTTACAGGTGACAATACTTCTAAACTTCTATCTTTTCAAAGTTATAATATTTCTGTCTGCTTATATTACCCACAGGTGCAATTCCTACCTTATCATTAACAGAAACGTTAAGAAAGAAGGAGTTTTATGTGCATGTGTAATATTTTTAAAGCTTAAAATGCCTTATTTTGGGGGGATAATAGAGCTGAAATGAGATAACTGCTTAGTTGTTTATTTGGTAATTTTGAGAATGCAGGCAGCAGTATGCTTAGGGATATGTACACAGGGAATGGCATGAAAAAATTGTGCTTGTGTGCCATGAAATTTAGGAAAATTTAGCAGTTCAGATGAAAACAGGGCAACAAAACCCACCAAAATTAATGCAACCCCGCAACAAAACAAAACACAAGAAAGCCTTGATTGAACGTTTCAGTAGATAACCACCAATGCCGTTCATACATCCAAGAAATAGTTGTGGTAGAAGCTAGTGCCAACTTAATGTTATAGCCAAAGCTATGATTTATATTCTTGTTTATTGCCGAAAAAACCTGCTTCATTTACTGAACCAACCACACTGTGAAGTAATCAGACCTGTGGTTTTCTTTGACATCACCGTAGAAGGCAATATCGTTGAAACTCCATAGATGGCAGCATTTCACAAAGAACTCGAACAAGTCCTCCCCTTTCCCTTTTTCCCTTTCCCTNGACAAGATTAAGAAATCCTGTTGGTTTACAGGAACTAAATAGATACTTTTGGTATTTTTGAAACCTCTGAAGTATATCAGAGTGGTTAGAAAATGTTTATACTATGGAAAAGGTATTGAATGGATATTTATAGCATTTAAAACATTACCTCAGATTGGTGTGGACTATACTCTGAGAGCAGACTGTTTGCATTACCTGCTTTCAACATATTTTGCCAGATCCTAGTGTGATGGGGCTAGACTTCAAGAGAACAATTTTGTATGTTTGTATGTTGGGGTTTTGTTTTTGTTTTTGTTTTTGTTTTTGTTTCGAAGATAGAGCGAGTCCCAGGGACTCCCAGAGAGTATCTCAAAATAAAGTAGAAAAATATCAAAAGGACAAAGTGTCCACTAAATAGATCCAAGTGAATTATTCCAAGTTCTGTAATATTTCTACTTTATTAATATATCATAAAAGACCTGCATCGTTTCGCGATAAAAAGCTTAAAATTCTGGTTATGTATGAGAATGCCCTTTTGTTATTTTGCAAAGATTTCTTCTGAGGGGGTTGTTAGTTTTCCCCAAAATTAACTTTTAGACTGAAGTATATCTTCTTATTCTCAGTATTTTTTGCATTTCTTTAAACCTGAAAAGAGAACAATGAACCTGCTTTTGAGTTAAACATGCTTGAAGAAGGTGATATTTAAGCAGTAAAAATATTGTTGAGTCACAATTGAATATTGTAATTATAAACTGAACCATTTTATCACATAATTAGTCCTTCAAGAGGACAGAATGTTTTGATCAGTGGGAAAAGCAGCTGAGAAAGAAAATGTTAAGATGTAGAAAATAGAATATATGCAGCTAGTATAAAATACATAATTCCTCAGTGACATAAGCATTTGACAAATGCAACTATTCAGATGTTTTTACAGAGGATTTCAGCTTATGTGAACAAATGTTTCAGTATCTGGCTATTTGCCCACAATCCAGTTGGGTTTTGAGTCTGGATGGTTGTATTTATACTAATCCCTGTGGATTCTACTGAATTCTTCAAACCATAGAAATTCAGTCTAAGTATGTCAGACAAATGTGGCCATCTTTCCATTCAGTCTTGGTTTCTCAGTGTAGTATTTTGCATCCTCTGTTGCAAAACCCATGAGAAATTTGGGTGGAGTATTAAATATGTGTGAATTGGTTCCTTCTGAAGTAGATGGATATTTCTGAGTTTGTTTAATCTGAAAAGGCATAATTTAATTCTGAAGGCTTTTTGATCAACAGGAAGTTAGACATATTCCATGTAATTCTTCCCTAAATATTGATTATCACTGTATTTTCGAGTGTTGACATAGCTGTCTCTCTCTTGCTGTCTTGATAAATAATAAATTATTCAAACTGTACTGCAGAATTCTCAGAAAAGCCTTGGAGCTCCCTGAGAATAGTTGTGGTTAGGACATTCATTGGGAAGGTGGCAGACCACAGGTAAAATCTCTTATTGCCTATTTTAGACATTTAAACTAGATCTTTCATATAATCAGGTATGTGGGAGACTGCTGACTAATCGCCAATTTATTAGACTTTGTGTGTGTGTGTGTCTCCTGTCTAATAGCCTATTGAGGACATGCAAATACTTTGTAACAAAAGTGCTAGATTTGACTAAATAACTTGTTACCAGCTATATGCAGAACACGTGGGTCCAAATCCTAGTTCTGCCACAAATTTCTCATGTAACCTCAGGCAAGACAATTTATCTGCCTAAAAATTAGGCATCTAATCTCAGCTAGTCATCTAGGCTCCCTCCACAGTCAATGGTGAGAGATAGGCACCTCCAGAAGGCAGCTCATACCTCCTATTTTAGACCCCTATCTTTGAAGAAGATGAATCACCCCCTGCAGGTGCCTGTCTCTGCAGCCATTGATACTGAGGGAGCCTGGATGTCTAGTCTAAACTAGTCACTTAACAACTGAGTAGCTAAATAAAGGTAAAAAGCATTTCACCATGGGTATTTTTGTGTCTCTTTTGCCTGTGTGTGTTGAGAAGAATTCAGCCCATACGTGAGGGATGATAATACAGACACATATGGGCAAGATGGTTGTGGGTGGTTTGCAAAACTTGATTTGTCAACATCACAAGCTTTCCAGTCTCAACATGGAGGAACCAGCTGGATAATTTGGTCTTCAGATATCAAAGTACATCCCATGTTTGCAAGGGGAGACATTCTCACTTTCTGTTAGCCCCATGGATAAAGATATAGAGGAGAATTAAACGTAGGCATGTATTGAATTGAAAATGTTCTTGTTGGCTGTGAATGTTTAAAGAAATCAGTGATCTACACAGATTCTGTATCTTTGGGCTAGATGTTAAATGGCACTAAATGTGAGCACTGACATTTGTGTTCAACTCTTTTCTGCAAAGAAACCAATCCTGAATCATGTAATTCTGCTTCTGCAAGAAGGATAGAAGTGTAAAAAAAGGAAGGTCTATGTTGGTCTATGAAGTTTTCCTTCATCCTGCAGTTTTATATTTATTACTGGCTATCTCAACAGGGTTTACTCCTATTAGTGAGCACTTTTAAATTTTTGTATGTCAGCCAATGAGTACAACAGTATAGCTGCCCAACAGCAGCTATAATGTGATTTTAAATGAAATATTTTCTGTTTAATTCCTTAACTCTCAT
>VZTL01029811.1:615-12427 GCA_013400535.1 Scopus umbretta
TTTTCCCCTTTTTCACAAGGGAAACAGATTGTCATGACAGTGGCCCTCAGTGATAACATGACTATGTTTACAGTTTCAAGGATCCCCCTTGTTGTAGCCTGCTGTAGCAAGGAGCATACCACCCAATAGTACTGTGCAGCAAGTCATTGCATTTTCAAAGCTTTAGGCTGAAAATATGACAGTGGCTTATTCTCATCTTGATTCAGTACCAGAGATTTCTCAGAGCTATTACAGGAGTGTGTGGTGGGAGTTCCTGAACAGTGCTGGATTTTGGGGGTTGGTCTACCATAGTACTTCCAAAAATCCCAATCCTTTAGAATATAAGCTCTGGAGTATCACTGGGGAGATAGTGGTAAGATCTGTTTGAAAATCCCAAAGGCAGCTAGGCACCATACATATGGAAAGCCTGAGCTGTAAAGGCAAGTGACCCAGTCCAAGGTTTGCCATGGTGACAAAGGAGGACGTCAGTCCTCTTGTCTTTTCTGTACCAACTCAAAGCCTAGGGATGTGGCCTGTCCCAAGGTAAGGGACACATCAGCCTCCAGGCCTAGATACAGAGATGGATATGTGAGGGATATGGATTTGCTACAACGCAGGTTCTTGGTGTGGCATATCAACTGCCTATTTCTTTGTTGTTAGCTATAGCTGTGTTACACCCATGAAGATATGTAGTGATGCTTGACAGCTGGGGAATATTTTCATTTTCTATGAGGATGGGGAAATACCACAAAGAAAGAGCAGAGCTTTTATGGAGGTTTGCTTTTGTCACTTGAAATCCATCAGTTAATTTTTGGGGTCCATCAAGGGACTATCAAACTAGTGTTTCTGAGCTGCTGTTTCTGGAGATAATGGCAGTCAGCTCTGTGATTTTGAAGGTTAAGACTACTTAGTCAAGTGTCGTCTTCCTTTTGAAAGCTGGCAGGCCCCTTTCCCTTCCTTCCTCTGCTTGCCCAGCTCAGATGGGACCAGAGGAGTAAGCATGTGTCTCTCATCAGGAGCAGCCTGTGTCCCCATGCCTGTGTCCAACAGACAAGTGAGAGGCCATCTGACCTAGGAACCAGGCAAGCAAGATAGTGTTCTGTGGTCCCTTTCAGTTTCATTCTCCACCTTCCCAGTTGCTTTTCTTTGCAAGACAAAAGGATGACCTTCATGCCTTTTCCTGTTCTCTGCTGCCCTTAAGGAAGCAAGCAGATTTATCATGTGCATTGTTGCTTGTCAGAGGTGTTTCATGACATAGTGATATGAACAAGCAAAGGATATAACTGGAGAAAGAATGTAGTACAGGATATAACTGGAGCATTGAGAAATGTTAAATGAAGATGATCTGTAGCTGAGGGTCTTCCCAATTTTCCTTCTTTCTTGAACCTCTTTTAGGTAACTTCACACCAGTGCTTCAGTTGTGACACCCCCTTCTCCCCCCATTGCTTGCCTACCGTGAAATATCTCAACTGAACTGGCCTTGTAAAGCCCATCCTGCTTTAGAGCCCTAGGAAATGCATTATGTTTTTAAACCTGGGCTGAGTTCTGGTAACTAAGTCTTGCAGACAGAGAACAAAGAATTAGATCTCCCTGAAGAAAGGCACACGTGAAAAAGAAGGGTAAAAAATCCCCACAAACAAAACTTGGGTGTGCTAATGACTTCACCTGCTCTTACTCTCTGGACATGAGTCCCTATGTATGGGTGATGAAGTCCATGAGCAGTGATTTCTCTGAAGATGGGATGAAAGAAAACATTGCGTGAGGTTGGGCACTGTCAGTGAAGCTTCATCTCTGGCAGCAGCCTCAGCTGTTAGAGTGGATACTTGTGCTGGTCCCTTTCAGGAGTTTGCCCATGTCTGGTTAAAGCTCGGACTGCTGTCTGCCAGCTGAACATCTCCATTGCGGTGGTGGTTGGGTCATAGCACTGTTCGTCCTGCCAAGCAAAGATCTCCATTCAGAACGTCCATGTGTGAACTCCACAGTTTTTATGGGGAAGGTACTGGAGAAGGGAGTGGGACATGTATCAGTCTGACCTGACTTGACAGCTAAAGGTGTTAAGATTTGGCACATCTGTTTGTATGGCTTGCTGGGTTTTGCTGTTTTGTCACAATCTTTACCAGTTTTTGTTGTTTGGAGACTGAAGTGTTTACCTAGATTGTCACTTTTGCTGTGTACGATTCACAATCCTCAGCCTTTGGGTCAAAAGAAAAAAAACATAAATGTTTTGAGGGAGACAGCCTTTTACTAGTCAGTCGCAAATCTACATGTGCGCAAGATGCATGTGAAAAAGTCTTACTATTTTTGAAAGCGATCAGGTAGTAAATTTATGACACCTTTCAATTTTTCGTAAGTTGATGTACTTTGGGTCTAAGTGTGAGAACTGCTGCTTTAACGCCTAGTTATCAAATGCAATTTAATTTCTCATGAGTTAATGATTATGCTTTTTACAGTGGTGTAGGATTTATATTAATCTATGCTGGACCTGGCAGACTTATTTGAGTACTTGTGCACTCTGAGAGCACGAAAGACTCAAGAGGGTTTGATGCTGCATATTCAATGTGGTTTCTCCCTGTCTCAGTGTAGCACACTTTATACTAGATTAACAGTTGTCCCTGTGCTTTTGCCACAAGAAACAGCCTACTTGTTGACAGTGGTCACTGTTTTCTGGCAGCTGTAGTGCAAACCCTGAAACAAGGTGAAGCTGCCCTTCCTCGTGCTCCGACTTCTGAAAGGGACTGAAATGTGAGAAGCCAGCCTGCCAGGTTCTAGCTGAGCTGATGTATCCCATTTACTAGCAATGTGAGTCCCCTTGCTAAAGTAACTCCTGCATAAATTCATGGGGCTGTGCTTTGCAGAAGGTCTGCGGTTTTTGAGAGAGGCCATACAAACAGGATTGTCTTGGTAATGCCTCATTTTTAATTGTGGATTGGTGGGGAGGAGGACGAGTGGACTGGACAGGAGGTTTTTGGACTCTGAAATTGCCTATTCTGCTTGGCAGTAAAACACTTTTCCCTGACTTTGGCTTGTTTGTGCCACAGTGAATGACCCTTCTGTGTCTTCCATCCTGTGCTGTTGGGCAGGCTACAAATCTATGTTCTGCTGCAGGTTGTATTGTATGTCAGATGTTCCCCTTCCCTCTTGCTCTCTGGCTGCTCAAAACCCAGTTCATGTTGGGATGGGCACTTCAGGCTACTGCTGAGTGCATTATTCCTTATGGCATGTGTTTTAACAAGTCACGAGAGGCTCAAAGTCCATTTGCAGTACGTGAAGAGCTGGTCTCTGTACCAAGAGGTGGCATCAGGTACAGCAGATAAGGTGTACTGGCTTTAGCCCAAGATTTGTTTTATCACCAGAATATTGAAAGGAAAGTGGCTTTGGCAACAATGTAACTTCTTTTAATGTGTTAACAACCACACCATTATTTGCTATTTAGAACATTAATGCCAGCACTACAGGGTCTCTCCTGCTCTGTTTTGAGACCATCTGAGAAATTAAAGTATTGTGGGGTGAATTGCTGCAGGTGACTGACAATCACCGTTATCGTTACACATAGCTCCTTTGAGATGCTGCTCTGGACCTTCTCTGCTTGTGCCAAGGAGACTGTCCGTAGATAACACCCTCTCACGTTCCTCCTCCTAGGAGCCTCAGTAATACCAGTTGATTATTTTACTGTTTGTTAAGAATTAGTGCAATGTGCAGCTCAGGATTGTCTGCTGTAGGTCACATGCTTAAATAAAAAAGAGCTGTATGACAGCTTCTTAGAGGAAGCACCCCTCATTGAGGGGAGTTCATCTTTGGTGTAAGACTTCTGTCATGTGAAAGAGGCCGCTGACCGTGTGTGTGTGACCAAATAGCACAATATAACAGCATGGGGAAATTCCCGAGGCAGCAGAGTAGCCACGTTACTGTGGCACCCTGCCCAAATTAATTAGTGTCTCTGCAGTGTTAATTAGCATGATGTTTTGTGCCATGCAGACGTAGCCTTAGTTATTTCCTTTAGCAATTATGAGAACTTGTGTCAGTGAGGTGTACCAAGATTGAGTATTGCTTTTGACTACTTAAAGGCTTTCTGTCCAAAAATTTAGAATGTATTCACAAAGAAATAGTGTCTTTACCACTGGAAATGTTACCTTCAAATTAAAATTTATTTTAAAACAATGGTTCCTTCCCAGCAATAATGTAACTACCCTTCTGGTGCTATGCAGTGCATCTTTAACTGACTTTGAAGTGTCTGACACAACATCTGAGGCATATCTCAATAAGTTATCCAGGCATGTCCTTGCATTTGAGGGGGCTGGTGTTTTTTCAGACCAGCATAAATTCCTTTTTAGATTAGTGAATCTAGCTGCTGGAGGGAGGTGCATGTGTTGGAGGAGTGTGTGGGAGGAGGTGTTGAACAATACTAAAATGGAAAAGGGGAGAAGATGGAATAGGTGTGTTACCCACCTGTGAAGAACTCATCAAGCTGGGGTGTGCTGTGGAGTATGTAAATGTTCTGTGAAAAGCTGGTGAAACCAGCTTTGGAAATTTAAGATTTAAAATTTAAAAACCAATCTTAGGAAATTTAAGAAATACCTATTGCATAGCAAGCGTTGCTAAAATGTAAAATGTTATCAAGGTTAAAGCTTCCTGTAAAAATGACAATATTATCAGCACATGTGCTCCCTTTGTAATAATCTCCGCTTAACTGTTTTACTATATTTGTTTTAATTTCTGCTTTTCTTTGCTTCTACTTAGCACTCTGTGCTAGTCATTGAGTCAGTCTTCTGCCTGGGAATGAATTTAAATTTCCATTTGTGAGGCAGTTTAGAAGAATAATTACTGTTTGATATGAGATACATAAATCCATTTTATACAGATTCAAATTTTGCTTACAGTATTACTTTTTTTTTTTTTTTTTTAATCCCCATTGTATCAGAATGTTTTCTAATGTTTGGTGTTTTTGTTAATACCTGTTAGGTGTGGTTTGTTCTCTCCTTAAGGGAAAAAGATGGGTGTGCAGCGTAATGTTTTTTGTTTTGGTTGGGCTTGGATGTGTAGGAGTCAGATGGTTGTGTACGCAGGTATGCTGTGATTTATTTGGGGTAAAAAGCAAAACTGAAGCATTCTTTCCCTCTAGTGTGGAAAATGGTAAGGTATGTGAAAAATCTTAGCTCCTGAAGGATTTCTGACCTTTGTTCAGTCCTCTTTGAGAAAGAGGTGTAACTCCCACAAAATTGTCACTGGTTCATCTTGGAGCAAAAGCCATGTCCTAGTCCTGGCCTTTGGGGTTGCAGTTACTGTGCCTTCAAACTGATCTGGATGAGGTGTGGGCATAAACACTACTTTTGGCTGAATTACACAGAGTACCTGGTATACAGTTTATGCTAGCTGTGGGACAATGTGCAAAGGTGAAATCTGTTGGAGCAAAATTAACCCATGAGAAATACCTGCCTGATCTTGACGCCATATCATGGGGTCACGGCATGCTGGGTATGGTAGTAAAAGTTTGAAAGCCAGTTTAGTTTTGTCCTTGAACAGTGGTCCAGGATGTGTAACTATTGACTGAACAACTTGAAGATAAATGCTGAAGTCTTGAAACAGTCAGAATTTTTACAGGAAACAGCTGTAACGCTTTATACAGAAGTGTAGAGGAGGAGGTTATACAGAAGTACAATGATTGTGGTACTTTCTATTATCTGTGAATATATAGGTCCAAGGATATAATTCGTTTTCTGTCCTCTCAAATTTCCTAATGCATTACAGTTTTTAATATTATGTAAATGGAGATACTTTTAATCATCTTTGAATGTGCTCCCACTGAAGTTAAGAAAAGCATTTTTAGGGTACCATGAATAGCTAATGTGCAGTCTGAACAAGTTTGTATTTTACATAAATAGCTGGAAGTATAACTAAACATATCCGGGAAGTCTTAGACAGAGCAGGAAAGAAATTGACTCCCTTTTCCCTGGGGGAACTTAAGAGCACTGAATGCTATTTTAAAGCTCACCTAAGCTTGGGGCTTTTGGGTTTCTGGTTTTGTAACAGATGTTACATTTATGATTTATCTTTCCAGAGTGTAAAGTCTCCCACGTAATCCCCCCTCCCCTCCTCCCACAGACAGACCCTTGTAGTTTCCCTTCAAATGCTACTAGTTATTTTAGTTTAGGAAGACAGTTAACTCTTAGGCTGTTTAAGGGATTTGTAAACAGTGTAGGGTAAGAACTATATATATATGTAGGGACACTGGTCTGTGACATGCTTTCCATGCCAGTTTATTTACTAATTTATAATAAAAACTCTGTAATTCTTATCTGGTATGATTCTCTTACACTCCACTAAGCCCACACCACTGTAGTTTTACAGACTGGGACAACAATCACTGTGTGTTTTCATACCAAAGCTTTAGGGAAGTACTTAATTAAAACCTGGATGATAAGAAGTGTCTTTTCCCTGCAAATAATCTTCAAAACTCTCTTGAGTAACCATGCTAGATATAGATAAGTTGTTTTGCTGTCCCATTCCTCCATAGCTGTCAAATGTCCTAGCAGCGTTGTGCAACTATTCAACATCAGCACAGCCTCAGGGTGCAGCTGACTTGGACTGTACCTGTGGGTGGTTGTGAGGCGGGATGTCTTGGTGCAAGGAACGGTGGCTATGTGTGCGTCTGTGTTTTTTGGGAAGTTTTTTTGTTTGGGGAATTAAACATGCCAAGTGAGTTCGAACTGAAAAGTTAGTGTCTAAACCTTGGTGACAGAATATCTTAGCTGAATTGCTGTGGAGGAGAAGACATGTCTTATGTGCTGTTGTGGGATAGGCATGCACTTAGCTGCAGCTGGAGTGCAGTAGGGATTTACAGTATGTGTGAGCCCTTGCAAGATGAGAATTTTTTAAAAAGTCTGTTGAGGGAAATGAGACAAACCAGTCTGTATATGTCCCTTCTTTTACCCCAGTCTATAAAATACTTCCATGTGTCTCACATGTGCACCGACATCCTGGCTTATATAGTGCTACTACTTAGCTCCCAAGGGCTTCTACTGCATTTCCCAGTTCAAACTAGTACCAGGTTACCTTTCCTTAAACACTTACTGTTGTGTTTCTGTAACTGGCATGGCTGGTGTATCCTGACATGCCTGGAGCTTTGTTTCTGTGCATTCACACAGACTGTTGTTTGAACAAAGACAATTTAAATTGGGAAGGCAATGCAGGGTGACATACCTATTGCAAGATGCATGCTTTCTTTCGAGGGTGCTGTAACCAAAATATTGCTTGTGCATTTCACCATAGAAGCAAAAAAATGTCTGAGGCTTTCATATTTGTGATTGTTGGTGATTTCATTATTTAGCACCATGGCTTTACCAGGCATCAGCCATTTTAAGCATGTGATATATTGCGCAACATGTATAATGAGTAATTGGTGCTTTTCATTTCTCTTCTTGTAGGATGACTCTCAGGTTCCTGAATGTGCTGTCAAATGCTGCAGCATTGAACTAGCTGAATTCTCTGCATTATTTCTGCTGTTTAAAAAGGCCTAAAGGCAAGTAGAGGACTGGCACTTCTGCTACAATGTTTTAAGGTAAAATATGACTTCTTTTGTAGGGGGCAAAGGGAAGAGGATAGGCATAGCCCCACAGACTGTCCCAGCCCCACCTCTTGCTCTGTAATAAACCATACTAACATGAAGTCTTAGACTGGACCCAACTATCAGTGTTTGTTAGTTACAACTAAATTCCACTGACTTCAGTAAGGTAAAAATTGATCCAATAAAGAAACAACTAGGTTTCTTTTCCTAAATCACCAGTTCTACACTCTTTAGTGCTTGTAAACCTTTCCATTAGATTGCCTTAGTCTTTCACCTACGTATTAATAATGTTTTAGTAGTAAAACGATTTAGTCTTCAGTCTCTGTGGAATGTCAGGCTGAGACAAACTCTTCACCAGGAAAAATACAAGTAAGAAGCTAAATGCAACTGTAGCTGGAAATGGGACCATTCCACTTTGACTAGAGCTGCTGCTGTCGTTTTAATTAATTAATTAATTACCCATACCATGTAACTATCTTTTGGCTTCCTAGCTGGATTGTCTGCTGCATTGTAGTGCTGCTGCTGCTTTTTCTCAGCAGCACAGCAGACCAGCCATGGACTAGACCAGTGGAGAGTATGTTTGTGCAATGCCCAGTGCACAGCACAGTCTTTTCTTGCTGCAGAGTCATTTCGGTGACCAGTGACCGGGTGTAAGCACCGTGGCAGAACAGGGCTATATAGAAATGTTGCTGTGCAAAGACACAAATCAGGTTACGAGCAACACCAAAGGGAGGGCCTGAATTAAATATGTAATAAAAGAAATCCAGATGAGTAATCTCTGTGTAAAGGCTCTGTTTGCTACTGACTACTGGCTTTCCTCGGGTTTGACAGCTGCTGTTTGAAGTGGCAGTGGACTCCTATTTTTATTTACTGTTGGTGACTGTCGCTGCCCACCTTGTTATGTGCACTGCAGTGTGCTGCAGGTTTGGATGAGAGACAAGACACACCTAAAACTGAACTCATCTCCTGAAGAGCAAAGATTCAGTCTTCTGGCCATTCCGACTATTTAGGATAGCTCACTGCTATAGATTATCTCTTGTCTTGTGCTGCTTTAATCAGAGTGAAACCAAACAGTGGGGGTCAGCTTGTTTGGCTTTTGAGTGTGAAGTAAATCTTGTACTTACAGATGTGACCTTCAATTGCTGATAGTTGTTGGGACAGGTAGAAAGCTACTGAATCTAGTGATCCCAAAGATGCAGGGACACCAGCTGTTTTTCCCAAACTGTAAAACTCAGTAAATGTGGAAAAGCAGATCTCCTGCCTGCCTTCATTACTCTCTGACTTGCCATTTAGATGGGGCGTGAGCATGTGTGTACGTGCATGCACCCAGACTCCACTGACTCTCCCTTTGGCTCTCTTGTGTAAAACTTAGTTCAGAGAGAGGGAAGAGGGTTCTGCAGTGCACCTGTGGCAAGCTGCTGTGACCGGGAATGCTGCCTGCACTTCCACTGCAGACCTCATGCCAGCACGTTTCAAATCGGCGCTGGGCTCTTGCTCACAGAGTGGTGCCCGTCCCTCCTTGCAGGATGCTGTTCTTCACTTGGGTGTACCAGGACTTTCACCCTTCTGGAGCTCCTTCTTTTCACCAGGAAAAGCATTCGTAGGTGAATTTTGTCTTTTCTGGTGGCAAAGAAGTGCTTTGCAGGAGTTGGGGGGGAAAGCAGCCACAGCTGCTTCTGGGCCCTGAGACAGGGCTGTAGCTGGCAGGGAGGAGAAATGCTTAGAAAAGACTAAATAAGGAAACTTATTGTCAGTGACTCGGCTCCTCAGAAAGCATGGGAACACCATGTACAGTCACTAAGAAATGGATGGTAAAGGCAGCTCTGATGTCAGCTCTTGTCACAAGGCTATGGCTATGGAAAGGAGCAGAATGAAGAGATGGGCTTCTCAGACACTCAGAATTTAAGTACCCCTCGTGTTATATACATACATACATATCTTCTTTGCATATCCTTACACCAAGTGGCATAGCAGACTGTCCAGCTGTACATCTGAGTAGTGCTGGGCTGTAGCTCAGTGTTACAGAGGACAGGAAAGTACAGGCATTAATGGCAATAGCCATCACTGTAGAGAGGTACTACAAAGTAAATGTTGGTACACTAGGGCTACTAATTTAGCAAGTCTTTGGAGAAGTGGGCTCAATTTGTCTTCATAAAATACAGTGTTCAGATATCATGTGTGCCTACGATTGCATGTAACATAGTAACATTTCATTGTGCTCAAGGCATTTTACATTTGTACAGATAACTGCTACTTCAAAATACTAACATGATCACCTCAGTGCTTTTTGCTTGAGTTATGAAGCCAGCATCCCACTGGGATGCTCCCATGCTCCATGGGAAGGTCCTGAAAGCATTTTGTGTGTCTCTTTACTGAATGTGATCTCTGTGCAGGTCATTAAAGCAGTGCACTTCTAACTGGATCACAGACTTTGGCAATGTGAGATGAGCAACAGACTTATTAAAATTAATTTACATTTATAAAGCCATGGTTGCTTCAGTGGGAAGGTCTGGGGTTTCTCAAGGCTGTGTCCTGTAGCCTTGATTTAGCCAAGGGGTTTAATGCAATATCATGAGACTTCAAAACAGTATTTTCACTTTTCATGGCAGAAACTCAACCTCTTAAATGGAAAAATAACTCCAACCAATGCTGTAAAGAAAACCTTGCACTTATGACAGTTTAAAATACAAATACCCAGCAGTTGCTTTCCTTAGCCAAGTCTTAAGCTGTAGGTTTTTATAGACTGCTGCTTATCTTGAAAAACCTTAAAAAGGGTTTTATAAAAAGCATGACTAGATCTCAGTACAACTTCATCTAGGACGCTTTCTGCCTGTAGGACAGAGCAGACAGATTCTGCTGGTGAAGCAACGTCACCAAAGACTAGGGGCTGGTTGCCCTGGCACAGCAATGTAGTGAGAAGATTTAGTCAAGTCCGGCTCTTTTTCAGAATTGCTTGCTGGAGCAGTTAAATCAGAGTTTTATACACTGATTAGTTGGCTTCAGAGGTCCATGAGATACTTGCATCTGCAAATGGGATCTGATTTTTGAGAAAACATGCCTATTGTAAGTGAAGTTAAGCATTGATATACAGTAGCACACAGATGCTGTGCATCTTAACTAGAAAATTAAAGGTGTCCGCAAATCCAAATACCACTGATCAGAGATGATGGGTTTTTTTCTCTCCACACCTGCACAACAAATGCAGTCATGCTTTTTTTATTTGGCCAGATATTTCCACTTTACCAACTTACAACAGATGTGGCTTAAGTCCTGTCTCTTGCATCCTTCTTGCTCTTAGCTGTGGTTGTGCTTAAATATGCCACAAAGCCATCAAACTGCCCAGCTGTACTGTGCTACATACTCCACCTTCCCACATCGTACGACAGTAGTTTTTCCAGGCAGGGACGTCATCTTGTCATGCCCCAGTTACCAGAGAGACCTGGAGGGTCTCCCACCTGGAGTAGTGCTCTGGTTATAAAAAGGCTGTTACAAACCTCATACTTGCTGCTAGTTTTTAAGAGGGAAGCTAGGCAGCACAACTGTAAAAGAAACAGCAGTAGAAGTCTGCAACATGACCCAAACCCACCTCCTGGTGGTGCTGCCATCCATGTTGTGGCTGGTTATACCTGACTCCATGCTTGAAACCAAGCTAGTGAGCACCCAGGTGGAGCACCAGGTGGAGCACCCATGTGGCACGTTGGCCACAGCCAAAGCAGAGCCTGGGTAAAACTGTTGGATGTGCAGACTTGGCATCTGCATCCTTTTGCTGCTGGTGGCCAGCTCATGTGCTCCAAGTTCCTTGATGCTTTCTTGTGTTTCAGGCATTCAGGTGCTGAGACTGCTGTGGTAGGAAGAGGTGGGACTGACTGAAAGCAACCAACTTGGGCCATACTATTTTTTGGTTAATTTGGCCTGTGGAAGGGACCCCGCCTCTCACTTGTTTACTGGTCCTGTAAATGTTGCTCAGGCGGTTTCAGTACGATAACTAGTTCTCTATCTTGATGAAAGCCTTATGTGTGCTTTTCTGATTTATATGACTTATGAAGGATTAAAAAATAAGTCTATTAATCTTTGGAGCTACCTAAATATAAACAAAACCTGTCAAAACCATCTTTGGTTTTTAGCTCCTTTGGTGTCAGAACCTGACCTGTTCAGCACCACTCAGGATTTTCTGAGGCTGACAGTCAATTTCTAGTATAGAAAATAAACTCTCTTGCTTCATGTTTTAATCTTAATAAATTCAGGGGTTTGAGTTGTTGCATGTATTTTTTT
>VZTL01029811.1:14167-26872 GCA_013400535.1 Scopus umbretta
TGGCTTGCTTGATGCATAGAATGCTGCTGTGGAAGGGGAATGGGAGGTTTTCCATAGGTCATCTAGTAGGTCTGCGATAATTCACTTGACTGATCAAAGTGGCAAATTTCCTGGTAGTTTAAATGTTTATACAGTTCAGACGTAATACAGGCAACTAAAAATTCTGTATGGGTTGAAGAGGATACCTTTGATTTGATCTTACAGAAAATACAAACAATTGGACATTGACATGCCTGTGATTTTGTATTTGGAACAAGTGTGCAGCTGCTAGGTGTTTTCATACAGAAGGACAGACTTCAGCCATATTACTACAATTCTGCCTTTGTTAAAAGCTTCTATTCAGGTGGTTTTGGAGTATGAGTGTGTCTGTAATTTTTTCTGAAGCAAGTATACTTCAGTAGTGAAATATGATTTTGAAAATTCCTTGTTCCTGGCTTTTGTTTAAAAGACCATCTTTCACTAGCATTGTTAGTGGCTACTGTAATGAGAAATTGTAAGATAAGGAAACATCACAAAGTACAGTGGGGTTGGATTCTCCTCCTCTGCCTTTGTGCACTCTCCGCAGGCAGTGTGTGGATGAAGTTACTCTGACCTCTTCATTTACCCCCCTGGAAGTCAATCAGAAGTAGTCTGACAAACACAAAAGAGCTTTAATGCACTTTGACATTTATTAATCCCTTCATACGAACAAAATATGCCTTAGTCCAGCAAGGTCAAGTGACTTTCCCAAAGTTACTTAGATTAGAAATCTACTGTGCAAGTGATCTGAGTGTTGCTTGCTAACATCACATACACTTTGCCCTTGGGAAAGCAATTGTGGAGGAGGCCTTGAGAGTGGGACGGATGAAGTGGTAAGAGATTGGCTTCATGTGACTGATGTCTGCAGGCCATGCTCAAAATACAGGGACAGCTGCAGCAAAATCTTTTTCCTATCCCCTATAAGTATGGCTTTTAAAAACATTAGGAAAAGAAATTGAACAAAATTAGTTTGATTGTAATCCCCTACAGCTGGTGCAGGTGTTGCAGGAATGGCATGATGCAAAAGGACCTGAAAGTAGTTTATTTTAAAGAAAAATAAATAGATTTTTCTGAATGTTATTTTTCCCAAGGAAAAACACAGAGAGACTTTTCCTAACAGTCAGTATAAATGCAAAGTGGTAGCGGAGCAGTGAGGCAGGTGGGCTTGGCTTGTGAACAAAAGTTATCTGGCAACCTTTCATTACTTCTGAGGTGCTATTTCCAGTTCCTTTTCAACTGCGTCAAAATGTGATGTTAGGTTTTTTTTTTTTTCTTCCAGTATAGGAATTAAGGCAGGTGTGTGGGAGATGTCCTTTGATTATTTTTGAATGGTACTGCCTATAATATTCTCTTTTTGAAAGCGTAGGGCAGGAGGGTAAAACGTGTGTGGTTGCATCCATCCCCACCCAGCTGTAACGCCAAATGCTTTTTCTCTGACAAGTCACAGCATGCTCTATTGTAAGGGAAAGAAAACTCTTCTTTCCTCTCTCCCTTTTCTTGGTACAAAAAGATGTATAAAACTTGTATGGGTGGGACAAACTTCAGCAGCCTCTTCCAGGTTTGATCAGTGCTGCAGAACCTGTCTTGGTTATAACGCAGATGCCTTGTGCTCTGATTACCTCACCGTTGAAATCTGCAGCGTGGCAGCCCATTGCCACACAGCCAGGCAAAGCTCTGGGTGGGATTAGTGCTTATTGCAGAACACAGTTCAGCCTGTCTGCAGTACCAACACCGGTTCTGCTGGCTAGGTTGCAGGACACACTCATCCTGTGCATCATAGGGACATCATCATGGACAAAATCTTTTTTCATCTTCTTTTTGTTGTTATGCTATATTGCCCTCCACTAATTTGAGAGAGATGGGAGAATAATGAATTACACGCTGATTTTAGTGAATTGTCATGATAACAATGCTGTTAATTGCTCTGAGGGGTTCTGCAGTGGCAGAAACTGATTCTTAATGAAACCATCTAATGGATTCACTAGATACCTAGCCCAAACTAACTTTCAGCTCTAAACGTAATGAATCTTCCGCAAAACCTGCTTTAAGTAGAACTGTGTCCTTGCCTAATGTCTGTAACCATGATAATGAATCATGTTTTGTCCTTGTAGAGGCCTCTATGGATTATCTTTCCACAATGAAGTTGGTGAGTCCATTCTTTTTTGCAGAGTGCAAAGCACTTTTTAACCCTTCTTCTCCCAACAACCACTTTGGCTGGCAACTTCCATGCAGTTTCCGTGAGATGCGGTGTGCCGGGACATGTTACCCATCTGCTATGTATAGCACACATAGCCTCAGGGTGCTTTCCTGGTCTCTTCCTCTTCCCCCTTTCCTCCTCCCTTTCATGCTACTGTTAATGAGGTGCTCAGGGATGGCTGCACAGATTTTCCCAGTATGTGTCAATGCAAACATGGCTAAGCTGTATGCAGTATAAACAAACATGGTTAGAAATGGCAGAAGAATTGCTGGGTAGGTAGAAACTGAGCTATGTTGTTTGGGAAAATGATTGCACCTCCAACTCATTACAAAATAATTGAATAAGCAGTTATGTGTTGCCTCACTGCAAGCTTTAAGTATCTGAAACATGATCTATTTTTTAGTGCTGAAGTTTGCTTTGAAATGGAAAATGGAGTAAATAAGTTTTGGGTCCAGTGTGATCGTAAGCTGTCCTTCAAAGTTCCTCACCCTTCCTCCTTCTAGTTTAACCCAGGATATTCTTGTGCACCTGGAATACTGTGCTATAAAAATGCAGAATTTTGTTTCTATTATTTCGTTTGTATTGCTTTATTTATTTCATGCTAGACAAATTGTATTCCTGAAAGCTTTCTGTAGTATGCCTATAAGAAAGGCAGTGGTGGCAGGTGAGGTTAGAAAATACAGAATAGACTGGAGAACTCCATTTTAAGGGGGTGTCATGAATGATAGTGCTGAATGTGTCTTATACCCAAGGAATTTTTCCCCCCAGTAGTTTTGAGGTAAGTACTACTTCTAAGCAGTCACCACCTGGAGCCTGTGAAGTGAAGTCACTTAGAAGTGAAATCACAAGTGATTTCAGCAGGTTTTGTTCCAGCTTTCTCTCCTTGCATTGCCTTGGCCTCAAGTGTTTTGACATCTTTTGCTGCCTTGCTTCCACACAGCAGCAGCTGATGAGGGACCACAGCTGCCTCAGTTAGAGATGCATCAGCAATGATAAGTTTTCTTCCCTGGTAGAGAAGGGTGCAAGGGAAAGATGCATGCTGTTGCTTCCCAAAGATCAGTGTGAAGGTTCAGATGCTAACAATGTCATGAGCGTGCAAGACAGATCTAGGCGCAGGCATTTAGGAGTTGTTACATCTGAATGTAGCTGTCAAGTCATTGGGGTGTAAAAAAAAAAAGTGTCATTGACTGCGCTGAAAGGCTAATAGCTACTGTGCTTGAAATTTTCCTTAAAAACCTCAAAGTTAATTCTGAGATATAAACAGGCAATGGTGCATTTTTTATTTTTCTGAAACAATTTCTAAAGTTCAGAATAACTTTAAAAGGGTCAGTGGAAAATCCATTTTCAGAGTTGCTGGAATGTGTCCATGATTCCCAAAGGGTAAAAGAGCTCCCATGCCAAATTCAAGAGTGGCAAGACATCTCATTTTAAATCTGTCCTCAGCAAAGGATGGATTATTGCTTGTTTTGGCGAAATTAAAAATTGTAGGCAGGAACAGAAGTGTTTTCTGCCAAGTTACCCTTCATTTGCGAGTAATGCTACAATCCCAAACTTGTTTCTCTGTCACATCGCTTCAAGTTTAATGCTCTCTTTGTTTTGCTTCAAATTCTATAGTATAAAATTAAGTACCAACTTCCCTCTGCTTTAAAAGGGGGGATTAAAAAAAAAAAAAAAGGTGTATTTCAGCAGGATTCTTAAGGTTCTAAAGAGAAATGGAGAAGCCAGAAGACTGCCTTTCAAAGTCAGTAATTGATGGGGTTTCTATTCAAGGAGGAGTTTGGTTTGTTTAGTGTAACTTTGCAGCAGAAACATGCATCTCATTACTTTGTGTGTCTATATTTATTTAACTTTTGGCTGTGCATTTTAAGATGCCTGTAAAACTCCTTTTAGTCGTGGCTGAGATCAGACTAAGCAGGTTAAGCATAGGTTTAAATGTGTAATAGTGTGGCTTGGCTGAGGTTGGTTAACTGGGTTTGGCTTTTAATTGAAAATGCATGGAAATAAGAATCAGTAGTTTATTTAAAACTGAAATCTCCTTTTGGGCAGCATAAGCAATTTTTCTTTATGGTAAAAAGAAAGGGGTGTTACTGAGGCATTGTGTCCTTCGCTAGGTATCTGAAACAATATATGACCTATCAGTGGTCACTGAGTAATTGTTTGAACTGTGTTGGAAATAAGTTTTCTCTTTAGATACCTAGGAAAAAATGTGTTCAGAAGCTCAAGAAATTTTGAGGGCAAAGGAGTCTTACAACCACAGGAGAAGTTGGGGACATGCATGGGCAATGAACTGTGGTCTGAAGGGGCTGAGAGAGGAAAAGGAGCTTTCTTCTGCTGGTTCACTCTGCAGCCTTGAGCACCTCTTCTGTATCAGGTTTGCCCCTCAGAAGAAGTGTATCTGCTTAACTCATGGTAGCCCAGCATTTGCTGTGATGCTAACCTGCCTGCACAGCGGTTTTTGAACACGTAAAGTGACTTAATTACATGAAGATTTGTGCATGTGCTTTAGAGATGGGTAACTTTTTTTTTCTAATTTCTAGGTTGCTAATATATTGAGCAACAAAAACTCTAAAGCCCAGATTTTGAAAGGAATATCATAAGCATTATTTAAGCTGTAAAGAGCATCAAAGGTTGACTTGCATGCTTCCTCTTGTATGGCTCATTAGGGGTTGCCTAATATAGTACTACAAAATCTTCTATTCTTGTGTAGAGCACTTCTGAAAAGGCTTTCTCAGAGTGGTGGTACAGATAATTCATTCAAGTCAGATATGAGCTGACGACAGCAGTTATCCAGAGAACTCTGCACTCTGAACGTTTGTCTCCAAATGTATGTACCCTTCGTATAGGAGTAATGAATATACAGGCAGGACCACATAAAAAGACAACATGAGAGCCTGTAAAAAGAGAAGACAGGTGTGAAGGAAGGATATGTAGGAGATAACAGGACTTAAGAGAAGACAGCAAGCCACAATGCTGTTCCACTTGTGAAGACTTTTTTGATGCGGTGTGAGGCTCGTGATGGTGTGTGTACCATAGTGGAAAACCAGTCTTCTGGGAAGCTTGGGGATCATTTTCTATTTTTCTTTACAGGACTTGAAATAGAAGATTGAGCACACTGAGTATCTCAGCAGCAACTAGCTTGTAAAAGAGACTGAGAAGAAAGAGATTAAGGATCTGAATGCTAAAAATCTATGTAGAGTTTTAATCTCAATAAAGATTAAATAGGTCATAATCCATTAATCTCCCATTCCAGTAATTTTCTGAGGAAAAAACAAAGTCGAAAGTAGTTCCCAGTGGTGCAGTATTAGTCTGTGCCTAGGGCGTGACTTCCCCACTGCCCCCCACATTTTTCTAA
The DNA here is from genome assembly GCA_013400535.1 of Scopus umbretta. Lineage (NCBI taxonomy): Eukaryota > Metazoa > Chordata > Aves > Pelecaniformes > Scopidae > Scopus > Scopus umbretta. The sequence continues at coordinate 19,735 of VZTL01029811.1, forward strand.
AGGTTCATTTACTGGGGTTTTTCCCAGCCCCCTGCTCTGTGGAACAACTCACAGACAAAGCAGGAGAAACAGACTTATTTTTTCCTGAGGAGGTGTGCAGTTCATCTGAAGTTAAACAAAACAAAACCAAAAAAACCCCAAAGCAAAGTACAGTGAAACAAGAGTGACCTTGTCTTTCCTGTGAGTTACTAGCAGTGGGGAAGAAGATACCTACTCAGGGAATGGCTGTCTCTGATCAGGCCAGGGAGGAATTGAAAAAAAGAAAAAAAGTGTTTGAAATCATGAAAGCGATTTGGTTTGTAAACCCCAAATGCAAGTTATGAGAGTTTCTTTGTAGTAGTGATGTGGTTAAAAATAGTTTATGGTAGGAAATGTGTTGATATTCAGTTAATCTGTACAGCCTACAGCTGTTTTGTCTTTTTAAACCTCAATAAATACAATGGTTGGACTAGAGGAACAAATAACTTTGGAAAAGCAAAAAGCTTCATTGAGAACACAAGAACTTTGCAGTAGATTTTATTTGTTGTTTTGCTGCAGGTGGCTCCTGCCTCCTCATAAGAGAATTTAGTTTTTTGTTTTTTTTTTTTTTTTTTTAAAAAAAAAGGAAAAAAAAAGATTTTCCATGTTATGTAATTTTTTTTCTTCTGTTTTCTCATATCTAAATCTCTCGGTCTTCCTTCTGTTTTCTGCACTGAGTGCTTTGGAAAGGCCTCCTGATTCAATCATTCTATTTTGTCATTAATGTTGCTGCGGAATGATATTTTGCCAGTGTTCCTTGTACAGCAGTGAGAAGTGGTGGCAGTAACAAGTAAGTTAAAGGAGCTGTCATTCACAGACCTGTATTAGTACCCTTTCTCTCTTAGTACACCGTATCGCAAAACAGGTGCAGGAGAGCAATCGATTTTTAAGATTTTTAAGCAATCACCTGGCATGAGCATTTAGTAAAATTTTTGCTACATTGGTCATGTGTGGAGTTGCGTGCGTGTCCCCCAGCTTTGTGCGGAGTGTTTACTGGAGCGCCTTCAGCCATGTGTGCCGCAGAGGTGGGGGAGCATGGGCCTCGGAGGTCAGCCTTGGTTATGGGCTTTTCAGTGGGTTGGGAGGTGAGTGACTTCGGGTGACAGTAGTACCTTGGCAGATGGCCAGCGATTCATGATTCTTGCAAGGCTGTTCCGTGTTCTCAAACTTACAAATGAGGCCTAACAGTTGTGTATCCTACCCTACTGACAACCTCATAGTTACCAAGGTTATAAAACATACACCTTTCTTTAGCACTGGATTTAAAAACCAAATGGCTTTGCTTTCCCTGTAAATATTTAGCACATGGTTAGAGTCGTGTTTTTGGGCAGAGGAGGTACTGCTGTTACTGAGTGCAGGGTTTTTGGTGCAGGAAACGCATGTTTGCATTGCACTGTGGTTTTGTAAGGAGCAGATCTGGGGTGTGGGGGTCACAAGGAATACTAGAAAAAACTCTTCTTCAGGGAAAAGAGAGAAGACGTGTGTACGTGTGTGAATTCCGCATACAGCAGGCTCTCCTTCAGCAGGTTCTTCTTCAGCTTGAGAAGTTTCTTAGTCTGGGTTGAGGCTGGACAGTTGTGCCCTGGAGAAACAAGGAGAGCAGAAGAAATGCGCAGTTCTGAAAGCAAGCAATGCTAATTCAATGTGCTGCTCAGCAGAAAACTAACTTGACAAAAGAAAGATTTTGAATCTTTTTGAATCTGAAATAAATTAATCAATTGAGTAAGACTCGGAGGGAGAACCTGGGTAAGGAATAGGACAGAACTGCATGGCAATGGATAGTTATCTTAATTTTCTGTTTGATATTCAGTGTCTTGTTCTTCACGCAGAGGAATTCAGGGAAATGCCGCACGCTGGGTTTCAGTGTACAGTAGCGAAAGTCAGTTTAATTCTTAGCCAATGGAGATGGAAATGTAAAATTACTCAGTTTGATTTTAGCAGGCAGTAGCTGTTCATGCTTCAGTCCATAAACATAGTCTCTTAGAGAAGAGATCTTCAGATGTGTCCAAGATCATGGATTCATTCTTTTGCTTGTTTCTTGTAACCCATAAAAGCAGTTTTCATCTGACCACTGCTAATCTTGGGCACCTGTGACCTTATTTCCTCCTGTGTGATCAGGAAAAGTTAGAATCCCTGCAGAGGTTTTTCAGGCATTTCTGTCTGGGGCATTAATAGCTATAAATACACCTTAAGTCTGATTGTTTTCCCTCTTCTCTTGGAAAGCAATGGATTATTTTGTTCTTTTATATTATTTTGTTTTGTATGCACTCTGTGCATATAATAATGTGCATGTTTAGAAGGAAAATCTACTTTTTGCCAGCAAACTGTTGGTATGCTTTTGTCACTTATCTGTGTGATATTGTTTTCCAAAGTGGTAAATTTTTGTGCAATTCAAGAGGTTTTGAGGTCACAGTTCCCAAAGTCACAAACCTCGTGACAGCTCTGCAGGAGCAGGGAGTTATGCTGTGTCTACTCTGTAAAGAAGATTCTTTTGAGGCTAGGACTTGCGCTTGGGGCGGATGTAGCAGGCGCTGTCCATTAGGTGGCTGTTGGTTATGGTACATACTTCTTAAACTACATGCATTCTAACTTTAAAAGGCATTAGCTGTGTTTGTGTCCTGTCACACAGTTGGAACAAAACAAGAGGCCATAAATTCAGACTTTTCAAAAGCTGACAGCTTTTGATATCTTGAACAGCTCTGCAAATACTGCCCTATCTGTGCTTGCTTCTGTTGTTTATAAATTGTTCTCTGTTGCAGGTTCTACAAGTGAGATAAAGTGATTGGAGATAGCATTACTGTCTGTTACAAGGCACTGGAAAATGATTGCATTTTTTCATCATGAAAAATGCCCTTTTCATAAGAAGCTGAAGAGGTTATGAAAGCACTAGTGGGGTTATGACTCCTTCCTGAGTGGAGCAAAGCTGCTACAAAATTCAAGCTTCTTTCTTGTTTGCTCTTTAAATTAAAATCTGGTACAGAAACGAGGAAGCCCCGCTCAAAACAGCAGGTGATATTCATGCCTTTGAATGTGCAGACATGCTGGAGCAACCATTGAGTGGACTAATCTGTCCCTTTCCGTTCCTTGGGCAATTAATCATGGAGAATAATGATTACAATTCGAATGCATGATAATTACCACATGCACGGTTACATGCTTTGTCCATGATGGTTAGGCTGATTTTTAGATGCTGTCCTCCATGCAAAGCAAACGCTGGTGAAACTGCCTGCCACAATGCTGTGGGTACTGCCACAGTTGCTCCTCTGAAGGTTTGTGGAAGAGGCGAATAAGATCTAGGCCCTCCCCAGAGAGTGCAGCTCCGTGACCTCCCTGCATACCAGCGCACCAGCCCATCTGCCTGACTGCTTGTGAGCTGGGTCAGGGGACTAAGCAGGAATAAAACCAGCACTACAGGGGAAAAAAACCACCAACGTTTTCTAGCTGTTCATCTGTCTGATCAACTTACAGTGGGGCACCCAGGGAGCAGGCGGATCCGGGCAGAGTGGTGGGGTTGGAAGGACCTCTCCTTTTAGCAGCTGGTGGTGAGATCAGCTGAGGTGTGTTGCAGGACTCCTGGTTTAAGGACTGCTGCTGGCCATCTGCAAGAGGGCTCCTTGCTGTCTGCTCTGCTGTCCTGCTTTGTCCAGGGAGTAGAGATGGTACTTTTTCTAGCAACTCACATGCCTCTGCGCAGGCCACACTTCTTGAAGGAAGAAGTCTCCAAGGAAACGGGAACTTTTTTTCCTTTTTGGCCATTTGTATCAAATGTCTTTCTGAAGGAAAGTAGGGCTGCTGGCTTGGGTTTCTGTAAGGGAGGAGATAAGCTTTAGAGAAACTGAGCTCCTGAGATTTGCGTATTGGATCGTAGAGATAAACTACAAGGAATAGTGTTATTTATTGTGGGTTTTGGTGCCTTACCAAGAGACAGGATGCAGATAAGCTTAACTGGTGTTTTTATTTCAGCAAACATATAAATTTTATACCGCATCTGGTATACATGATAACCTATGTGTCTTCTGTGACAGTTACATACACATGCACATTCTATGTAGCACTGCCAAAATGGTTTAGTTTCTGAAAGGCAACTTGTGGACTCTGTCCTTATTTGATATTCTACATAGGATATATGGAATTATAACAAGAGTTTGCTCTACAGCTTCAGTCGTTGCAGGTTAGTAATCGACAACTGTTCCACTGGTGCAATGTTCTTTTGTTATGAGAATTTAGTGTTAATCCCAACAGTGTTATAATTCATGCTTGAGAGCCTTTTCATAAATCTTTGTTACACACCTATCACCAGATGCATGTAATGTATGAAGAAAACAGAAGACCTCAGGCACACAGTGATCATGGGAAAATTCTTCTAACAGGAAAGACAATTTGGTGGCTTTAATGTTCTTCTTGTATGAAACTGTGGCTTTTTCTGTGTTTACTGCATATGTTGTCCTTAATAAAGAGAATTATCTTGGCAGTGATGTTCTAGGTTTTAGACAGCAGCGATATCAGAGATATCAGAGAAATCTCCTTGTACCTTTTTTTTTTTTTTTTGGTATTAGGCTTTGCATATATTTATGAGTCCAAGTTTTCAGTAATGAGAAGGTTAAAAGTTGCATCCAAGCAGCATCTCTGAGTGTGTATATTGGCTTCTTGATGAATACTGTCAGTCTTTCTGTTGTCTCCTGGTATTTATGCATAAAAGCACAACTTGCTTCCAAACTAGTCACAAGTTTTGAAACTTGGCTGGAAGGTTTCAGAAGCATGGTTCACTTGACACTGGAAGCATTAAAGGCGGTGATATGTAGTGGGACAGCTCCTACACTGCCAAAAATGTTCTTGCTAAGGGGAAGAAGGGAGCGAGTGGAACTTGGCATTCATTTATGGACCACGGAGGCTTACAGCCTGGAAGTAGAAGGAAGTCAGAGGCACGCTGTGGTACTTCCCCTCAGCCCAGGAGCGTTTCAGCAGTCTGGATCCCAGCCTGCTGCTGCAGTCATCCCTGCAGTTACACAAAGCCTTCCCTGGCACAGTTGCTCTGTGGCAGAGCTGGTGCTGTCATGCTGCTTCAGTACCTCTCCAAATTCCTGGTGCCTTCAGAGCTCTGGACAAAGGCATGCCCTAAACAAGCATGACAGCCATTCACTGGTAGGCACTTTGAATGCTGTGTCATCCTTAGGTCCCCTTCAGTGCTTGCCTGCAGACTAAGTCTGGAAACCCAACGAGAGGAAGTGTGGGGTTTTCTTATCACTGTGCAGTACTTTCTGTCTTTATGAACGTAGCAATTCATGGTCCCTCCATAGGCCACCTGACCTCCTTGGGCTGCGGTGGATTATAGCCTACACTGTTGTGCTCAGCAGCAGCCTCTCAATGCGGTGTTGGCCCAAGGGTGCTCCACACACCCTCCCTTCTGTTGCCGTCGTGTTGCCCTAGTGTTTCCCATACCTCCCAGCAGCATGTCTTTTGCAGGGTGGAGTGTCCCTGGTCAGCGTTCCCAAAATGTGCTGAACGAGTCTAAGGAAGTACAACCCCCAATAAAGATGCTCCATGGACTGATCTATTAGCCGTCAGATGCCCTGCAGGACTGCCAGAGTTTTGACTCACGTCGAAATAGGATTGTTCTTCATCTAGTCTGCACTGGATTGTGAAAACAACAACATCAAAAAAGGTGTTAGTATTTTGCAGTGTTAATGCTGTACAAATCATTCTGCATTGGCTTTAGTATCATATGCAAGCGGATTACTCTAAGGATTTGGATGTGACTCATTAATCAAAGTCTAGCCTCCCTGTCTCCTACTACAGAAACCACAAGGGCCAAGCTGGGCAGAAAGGTGAGCAGTTGGGTTTCATAAGCTTGTACAATAAGTGGAGTTACTGGAACCTAGATATTCACCCATGGCATCTGTGGCAAGGACGCAACTGATGTCGAGGTGAGAATCCCCCACTGCGCATCTGAGTCTGCTGCCTGATGCCCCTCTGCCTGCAGAGCTGAACTGTGGGCAACTGAACAGCTGCCGCTGGAGCCCCCGCGGGAAATGAGTAGCTGTACATTCCCAACCAGCTTGTGACAAGTCTCTAGGGAGGTCTGTGCATGACACCCTCCACTGGGCAGAGGGCTGCAGAGCCTCTCCAACCCAGCAGGCTTTTGCTTTGGGGCCACGGGAGTTTCAGCAGATGAAAGGTGATGCAGTTTGGGACTCATGCTTTACGCCTGTTAAACCTGTGTGAACAGTCTTTTAAGAAATCATTTCTTAATGTTAGAAATGTAAAAATGTTCCATTTTAAAATGTTAGAATACTCTGAGCAGAAGACTGCTCCAGAGGTTTGGCTTTCTTTTAGGGCTCTGCCCTTCCCTCAACAAAAGTCCTGGTGCGTGCAGTAGGTAGCTCAACAGAGACAAAGGTGCTGCATGGAGTAATCATCAAGATATACAACTTAAAGTGAGGAAGAAAAGTCAAGAATAAACAAAGCAACCTCCAGAGGTTCCCAGGAGTCTCTGTAACAGTCATGAGGGTGAGCAGCCACAGCAGTTTGGCAGCAGGCGCCTCTTGTTTTTCTCAAGAGCCAGGCTGCTTTAGGACTAAGCTATCAGGTAATATCTCTGTGTAAATCTGCATGAGTATGCCCTGAAGGATGTTCTCTCTCTTTCTCTTTCTGTTCAACAGGATGGCCTCCTTTGCAAACACTGCTTTTCATAACATGCTGTGTATATAAATAAATCATGCTAATTAGAAAGGTGAGCAGATTTTCCTCTCTGAGAACAAGAAATTTGCAGCACAGCATGTGGGTGTGAAAAGGACCTTTATTTCCTAGTCAGTGATAATCCCTAGGTTTGCTAGGGATTTCTTCTCTCAAGAAATGTATAGCTTACATTAGGCATTCCTTAGCAAAATGCCCTATTTGTAGACGAACAACACCCCCACAAACAAGTTCTGTCTGTGGGCACTCTCACACAACCTGACGGAGAGCTAGTCAAATATTTCCATGCCTTTGAAATTTAGTTAGCAATTCTGGATAAGTTTTGGCATGTGTCTATGGAGATAGGATACAGAGCTTGCGCCTCCTTTGAAACGTTGTTCCAAATAGCTTGGAAATGCTAAGTGTTGATTAAAAAAAAAAAAAAAAA
>VZTL01029811.1:26927-75589 GCA_013400535.1 Scopus umbretta
AAAACTAGAAAGCCAGCTGTCTGGAAAGATTTAAGAGAAGTGCAAGCTTGCTACACTATCTTGAGGCTCTTTCTAGAGTTGCAGAGTTTAGCATGCATTTGCCCCTAAAAAGATGAGGTGGAATACTTAAAAATAACACAGTCACTTCAAACCACTTCTGTTAATGCTGCTACTAGTGGAAGAAATGATCTGAAGTGGTGCTTTCCTTCTGTCACTTTATTCTGTTTTATTTATGCAGCCTTCTGTCACTTTATTCTGTTTTATTTATGCAGGTATGTCTGTACTGGCTCAGGTCAAGGTCCACAGGTTCAGTCTGTTCTCTGGAGGTGACCAGAGAAAAGTGCCTAGGGAATATAACATAAGAACAGGGCAGGCACATAATGTATTCCCTGAATATACCACCAACCTCCCAACAACTTGTGGTCCAGAGCTTTCTCAAGCCACTGGTAGTTTCTTTGTTTGCTTCAGTAGCCCTTGGTGGATGAATATATTGTAATTTTTGTTCCATGCAGGGTTTATAAATACATGTAGACTTTTAGCACAGTCAACATCCTGTGGCAAGGAGTTTCATGGGTTACTTAGGTTGTGTGAATGCACCTCATTTTTACTTTCTCTTATTATCCTGCCTGACATCCCCTAGGTTTTGCAAACTTGGCAAACATTTGTTCCCCATTGATAGTTTTCAAGCCACACATTTAATATGCCTTTTTACTAAAGAAAGTTTCAATTTTCTCTCACGCATAATCACCAATAGAAAAACCCAAATCATAATTAAAAAAATTACTGAAACTTAAATTTTAAAAAAATACTGAAAATGGGGGTATATGGGCTGTGGTATTTATTGTACAGAATTTCTTGTTCCTGCCCAGTCTTGTGTTGATAGCTGAATACTGGGAAAAACACCTGGTTTTCCTTTCTGTTGCCAGAGGCTTCTTGTGAAATTGGTAAAAACACAATCATGGAACTTCTAAATGTATTTCTTTTGTCTTCTATTTTGAAGTCTTTTGAGTACTTCTAGCCCTGAACAAGGTGGAGAGCAGGAATCAAGGAGATCCTGTTCTGTTTCTGCATACATTAGCAGAGATGAGGGGGTTTACCTATTTAACAAAGACCTGCTTCTTTTTTCATAGCGTTTGGTAGTCATTGTTTTAGTGTGAGAGAGGAGGAAACATTACTCTCTGCCAGTGAAATTCTTGTCCTTCCTTGCTGCTCAGGTTTGGTTTCTTAATTGCCATGATATCATCAGTGTCACTACTCATCAGCTCTGCCTTCAGATGGCGAGACCTGAATTGCCAATGTGGTGAGCTGGCCAAGGAGTTGCCAAGTCCTCCTCCCCCCAAGACCAAAAGACTGTTTCCCTCCCTGTCAGCTTTATGGCTCATCTACTTTTCAGTAGGACTTGTTGGCAGGGTAAAAATGTCACTGAGGAGCCTCCTTGGTAACTGCCCCTCTGGGCTGTGAGCAGGTGATCACAAATGGGCTATGGCTAGCCTGGACCCAGGTATGGCAGAGTGGAGCTGCACGTAAAGGTAGTGCCTCCTAAATTCATGGTACCAGCTGACCACTGTGACTTTGAGAGATGTTGTAATAGCTGACGACCATGGCTCCTGGAGCTGGCACAATCAGTGGTGACTGCTTTCAGGAGGGTACTACTGGCCTCTCACTTACCATGGTGTCTTCCAGACTGGGCCATTAGCCTCCTCCCCCCTTACTTTTCACTAAGTGGGGAAAGGGAGTCTGGTTTTCATTTTTATGTAAAGACTCAACTGTAGGTAATGGATCTATTTGGTTTTAGACAAAGCTCTTCTGTTGCTGAAGGATAGCAGGAAGGGTAGATAGAAGTGTCTGCTGGCTTGTCCACGCAGCAAGGCTTGATTTAATGGTCACAAAGGTGACTGGATTTACCAGGTGGCTGTCTGTGCTGTGTACTAGTTTACTTTTCTCAGCAGTGCCATCCACTCCCCTGAAGTGAATTCTTTCCTATTACCAAGCAAAAAACCTTTGTAATTCCACTTGAAAGAAAGGTCCCAGATAGGGGAGCATGTCTGCTGATTGCTGATCTTGCCTCTCAGGGCCCTTTAGCAGTGCAGGTGAGCTAAGTGGCACAGAAAGCAACTACTTTCCGTGGTGTATAAATGTATATGGGCTCCAAGGATTTTTTTAGGGCGTAACACAGAAAACCTCTAGCAACTGATCAAAATGCAAAGTCTCCTTCAGATTGTGATGGTAGCAAAGTATGTTCTTTTAAAAAGCTTTAGACTCCACACCTGTATGTTTTTTTGTAAATTGGTGGACCTTGTTTCTTTGTAACAAAACCAAAGAACTTTCCATTCTCTTTTGGGATGCCTTTGAAAGAGTGAGCATCACTGGATCACTGCTCTTGAGGTCTCCAGCCCCAAGGTGGAAAGGAAACTCATGCACAAGACTGGCTCTAAGGAGAGACATCTTTTCCTAGCAGGAAAACCGCTCTGGTTCTTCGCACAGGGCTGCTGAGCAGCTCACCCGTGTGAGCATCCTTCCCGAGAGCCACGGATGGGCAGGCTTATTTGAACACCTGATCTTCTGGTATAGTTTTTGGTGACTAATCTAGGGCATAATAAATAATAACAGTGACAGTGAGCAGGCTGGTGATTTGTGGATTTTTTGTTTCACTGTTACAGGTGTCTTTTTCAGATGCTGTACTGCAGGAGGACATTACACTTTGTGCACAAACATTCCTGCTTTTCACCTAGAAAAACTCAAAATGCTAAAAACTGGATGCCTTCAGGGGTCCTGCAGAGGCATCACTCTGCCCCAAGTGAAATGCAGACCTCATGGTATATTAACATCATGTAACCTGGGTACTTATTCAAAGAGATGGGTTTCATTATTTTCCCTCTATGAGTTGGTGTGGGAAGCAGGCAAACTACTGCAGTGGATGAGTTACAGCATTTACTGGAAGTCTTGAGTCCTGCTCGTGGGAGGAGCTGCATCTGAGGCAGGCCTCCACACTTAACCGTGTAAGTGGGGTGCTAAATGTTAGAGACATGAAAATCCCTTGGTTAGGAAACAGCCCATACTAAAAAGATGCACTTTTTTGGGGTACTAGACAGTGATGATTGAAACAGCCAGACTTGATACCTAGTTGGCAATATGATTTCCTTACTCATCTTGCAGACCAGAAGGCGGCCAAATAGCTGGTGTGGACCCCTCAGCATCCCACAATAACCCTGCTGCCAGGGTGTGAGGTGCTGAGAGACCAGCACCACATCCCATGGCTCTGCCTCATCTTTGATGAGTAGCTGGGGGCAGCCCAAGGTCCCGCTTGCTGCCTTGGCGGCTCATTCCTGTCCCTCTGTCCCCTCAGCAGTGGTGGCTCACAAACCACCGCAGGAAGCAGCCACAGCTAAGCCCCAGCATTGATTTTTTTCCATGTAGCAGCTGCATAAACCTTGTCCTGTGTGGTTTACTTCTGACAGCAACCACAGCCAGCGGTGCTTTGGCTTCAGACATAGCATAATGATTAGTGTAACACACAAATAATAATTTTGTCGTAACACCTGCCACCCTCTTGGGGTGAGGCTGTGTGTTTTCCCCGTGGGCTGACACTTGCTGGATGCATTTCATTAGGTTCCCACACACACCCTGGTTTCTGTATAATTTATGTGCTTATTAAAAAGGGAACAGAAAAAACCTCTAATGTTCCCAATACCTGATTTAATAATAAACTCCCATTTCTGCCTGTGAACAAGTCTTTCTTCCCAACCCTCATCTCATATCTTTTGGGTATTGTGGTCTGCAGTTACAACAGGTGGAGGTATCTGTGTTGGCTGTTGAAAAGGAAGGAGAGGAGAGTTTTGCAATTCTTATCTCCTTTTGCTGGTATGTGTGGGAGAAACAGACTGACAACCTTCTCCCTTAAAACTAGCAGTTTCATCTTTTTTTTTTAAAAAGTAACTCTGCACTAGATGGCAGTGTGGATAGTTCTATGGGAAACTTGCTTTATTTGCAAGAATTATAAGAATGACAGTAAACAGTATGTGGCATAAAAAGCACTCTGTAGTAATGACAAAAGCACGTTCTGCTGCTTGTCTGCCACACATCTGTGTTGAGGAGGAATGGGTATTCCAGGTCTGAAAAGCTTGGTAGAAAGTGCCTATTCTCAGAGTTGCAAATTATTGCATTTTTCTCCTTTTTATTTCCTTATCTTGCATCTCAGAAGAGCTAAAGTCCTGCAGGGCTGAGTGTTCATCTACTCACTTTTAAAGATGCATTGCTACCATCCTGCATATATAATTGTGAGGATTCTGCTGAAGGAATAGGGACAATTGCTAAATATTGAGAAGTATGCTAAAATTACTGGCTATGATCACACATTCCTGGCCAAGGGTTAGCAGTGGGTAAATATGTGTATCAAGTGCAGATATCTTGAAGAAACTATCAAAATTAAGCCATAGTTAAGAAAAATATGCCATCCTTCTATATATAAAAATATTAAGCACAATAGATAAACTTAGTGAAATAACAAGATGCTTGTCCTGTACTTGAGCATCAACATGAGAGCAAAATCCTGATGAATGCTGGCAACCTTTTATTGAAATTCAGTAGTGCTACTTTACATTTAAAGAAACTGAAGGGCAGACCTGAATTGAGATGTGGTATCTGAAGCTCCTTTCTGAGTAGATGGTCATGAAACTGTTAGACACTGGAAAAAGAAAAGGTCCATGTTCTGAGCCATTAATGCCAAAGCATGTCTGTCTTTGAGATGGTGGAGTTTGTGCTCCTACATCTTCTTTTTAGCAAGACCTGCCTAACAGGAGAAAGGAGTTCTCCTGGAAAGGAACCCAAGATAATCAGTGACAAATCCACTTGCATGTTTATTTTGAATTAGGAAAATAGTTGCTATCAAGTGTAAGCAACTGTTTCTAATTATGCACAAGAGGTAGCCTGAGTAGAAAAAATACCATGCAGGCACATCTGTAGAAAACTTACCTGTCTTAGATATGCAAAAGTGTATTTTCACCAGGTATTTTGTGTTATGTCTTTTAGCTTTCACACACAACACAAGTAAGAAATTAAAATTTGTGATTTGAGACTGATTATCAGAAAGGTTTTAAGGTCAAGTTAATTACATTGGTAGGAGAGAGAATTATGAAAATTTTAATTGCAAAGAGGCAGCCAGTATCCAGATGCTCTTATACTGAAATGACAGCATCTTTCCATGACTTGTGCTAGCTGTATGAGATAAAAGTATAAGAGATACAATAAAAAGAAAGCAGACAATCAGCAGAAGGAATAAGCCTTGGCTTGCAGATTATCAAGCCTGACATCAAAAGCTAATTAATACATGTAACGTTATGTGTGTCTATATAACAAAAGCTTTCAAATAAAAATGCACCTTGTTTTTGTAACAATACTGAGAAGAAAGCAAGCAGATTTGGGAAAAATAAAATTATTTACTTGAGGTTCTTGACCTGGTCAATGTATTTAATACAAAAATGTTTTAGTCTTTAAGGCCAGTTAAGTAGAAATAAAATGGTCAGAATGCTTAACTAAACAGGCTTAGTTTCCCAGTTTGTGGGGTCCATATTCTCTGCTTGTCTTGTTCAGATGTCTGCTAGTTCACACATTGGATTATTCATTAACTTGAATAAAATCGAGAGTTTATCCACAAATGTATGCTATTGGGATGAGTAGTTGTTTCTTTGTTGCCCACTGCTCTTTGCCTATTTTTTATTAGGTTTCTTAATATCAAGTTTCTTAATCAGGCAGAAATTGCAGTGCGATATAGGCTGGATTAGGTACCCAAATGCAGATAAATATTACATTTCTTTCAAGCAAAGAGCAAATTGGATGACATTTACTTGCATTCTCTAAGTGATTGAAAGGGCCACTGCTGTGAAGTGGTCTGGATTTCAGTGCCTTGAGTGAAAATTTACAAAATGGTGATGCTCTCTCACAGCTTTGCCCTCACAGGTAGTGATTTAAAGTATAGCAGTGGGAAGACATGGTAGGCAAATTAGGAGCACAGACTTCACAAAGGTGCTTCTTATGCAATTGCTCTGGTTTGACTGAGTAGCAAAGCTAGAGGACTACATAAAACAATTACCACTTGAACACGAAGCTCTTATCTTGCTACTCCAGGGAATCTTTGTGGCTGGAAAAAGGTCCTCTTGTTATAAGTGGGAGATAACTGAAAACATGGACAAAGATTAGGCTCTCGCTGAAGGAGCACATCACATCAAAGCTTGTGATTGCAGCCTCCGCTAATGTTTCTGGCAGTTCTGCAGGCTGCTGGGCAGAGAGTTGGTACCAGTCTGTGGTACTGCTGGTACCTGGCTGGTTTCTCGCCCCCTGCTTTAGCTCCCCTCTTAAATGTGTCTCTGCCACAATTCACAGCCATGATGAAAGTTGCCGTCCTTCATGCTACTTATAAAATTGGGCTTCCAACCATTTACAAAATGTCTCTTTTTCCTAAACTGTTAAGCTAATTGATGTTGTGGTGTAGTCAAAGGTGTAATTCATTCTGCTGTCATCATGAGAAGAGACTGCGTTATTTCTTTTAAATGGCTGGGATTTTGCTTAATGAAATACGTAATAAAACAATCTCTAACTTTACCATCTTGTTTTGAGATAGATAACGAGGTTAGAGCCACAGTATGTTATATGATCAGATTAGTGTACATTTATGTAAGTGTCCAGCTGTCCTTCTGAAGTGAATAAGCAGTGACAGGTTTTGTAGAAAAAGTTAGGAGAAATATTCTGGGTAAAGAAAATTTAGTTGGGTTTGTCTATAAACTGCACAGCATGTCCAAATTAAAAAAAAAATATGGAGAAAGCATTCTTCAGTTTTTCTCTGCCTGTCTTGTATTGGAAAAGGGTAACAAAGCTAGTATGTTTTACTTTTTATTCCACTTTTTTAAGTTTAAAAAAAAAAAAATTAACACCCCCCCCCCCCTTTTCTGCTCCATTTCGTTTTCATGATCTCCTCCACCAGTACATTATTTGCACTGTAACCATTATAGGGGAATATTTCTGGAAAACTGGTTCCCTAGGGGTGCTTATTAAGAATCATTGCTATTTGTTTCACACTGTGGTACTAAACAAACAAACAGAAACCTCAACCCCTCCTCCCAATTTAGAGTGACAGATGACCTTAAAGAGAGCTAGCAGTGCCAATGAAAAGGTTGTGGTCTACCAAAGATAAATGGAAATACATACATGCTATAATATAAAAGTTACAGAAAATTGGGTAATAACTGGTTTGCATTATGCCATAACCGCTGGGCTGAGTGTGGTCGAAGCCAGCTGTATTTCTGTGAGTAAGAGAGGAGGAATTTGTTGACAGGAACAATTGTTAAATGCCAGTGCTTTGACCAGAGGCAAAAGGAAGCTTGGTTTGTGCAGCTGTATCTTGCTGATATGATGTCTCTTGCAGAAGTGAAGCCTCTGTAGGAAAAGATTGAGTTATTCCAAAGAAAACTCTACCCAGTACTCTCAGCACAGATTTTTAGGAAATTGTCTTGATTTGATACTGGTTAATTTGAACTGAGAGTACCATACAGTTTCCTGAAGGAGTAGCTACAATGCTGGGAAGTGCGATTTCTTGTCCTTCTACCTGTCTGTTGATTATTCACCATTTTGCAGTAAATAAGATTGATATTACTGCCAGTTTTTACACTGCCGTAGCCAGTTCTGCCCTCAATAGTTGAAATCGTGCTAAAAGCCTCCACTTTTCCAGGCCAATTAGAGTATAGTTATATATATGTGTGTGTGTATATATATATCCTCTTATTTTTGTAAGTATTGAGACTCAGACTACTTAGTGGAAAATGGTCACACCTTGCAAAATATCAGAGGCATCTGCAGCTGGATGGGTTGGTCATGACATTGAATGCTTTGCCCAGAAGGGCTGACCAAGCTTAGGAAGTGAGTAGCAAACCTAGGGTTTACAACTTCGAGGACTTCTCCAGCTGAGAGAAATTTTGTTTGAAAGTTTTAGCCTCACTTAATGGAGTTCAATCAATCAGTGAATTTTTGGGCAGTTAAAACATTTTCAGAGTGGGTTATACGCCAAGAAATGGACCCATATGAGGTCAGCCATGCTGTTCATGTGGGAGCTGTGATCTCAGCGGAGTGTGTGCACAGCAACGGCTCTGAACCTAGGCTCGACTCTGCTGTGAATTTCCTGAAACAGCTGCTTATCAGTTGGCATGGGTCACTGCTTGCACATTTTTACCGCTAATGCCTGGGAAAGTTGGGTGTTTGTGCATCCTGCACTTACCTATTGTTAATATTCCCCATGACATTCTGTGAAATAGGTGGGAATAATACCTTGGGGCTTGCTGGTAGCTTTTAGTTTATCAGCTCCTGGTACCCGCTGGCTGAAGCTAAAAGAAGTGGCTGGGCTGGACAGCAGGACAGGGCAGCCCAGGCTCCGGTTTGGAGGTGTATGTGGGGCAAGCAGCACTGTGGACGCTGTCTTCATCAGGTCCCGGTGCTGCAGGCTGGTCAAGGAGCTGAATTACTCAATTGCTAAATCAGCAGTGTCTCCTTGTGGGGTTTTTTTGCTGCTGATTTCACTCTCTGAACAGGCCTGCTGTGGCATCTTACAGTCTTGCAGGAGTGAAGGCAAGGTAGTGCAAACTAGCAGTGGTGCAGAACACCAGCAAGCTGCAAGGCTGGAAGCGGGTCTGGTCTTGGTGATGACCACTTGCAATGTCCCTTCACCATGTCTGTGAAACTCCCCCTGCTAAAGACAGGGAGGCTTACAGATCTTGTAGGTATTTGGGTCAAAATTCAGAGGCTTTTAGGAGTGTAAAGGTGTAGCATGCATACCTAGCATGTTAGTAGCCTAACTCTCCTAAGATCACTTTCTGTACAGGATGCAACGGCTCTAATGGATTCCTGCCTTTTGAAAATCAAACAAGGCCCTTATAGTTCTTTAAATCTGCCCCTTGTTAGCTGAGGAGTCTCTATATTCATGTAGAAAATGTTCCTGGTGAAAATGGCATGCCTCTTGGCTTGCAACACATCTCCCTATCCTGATCTACTTTGAATTGCATTGGCTGGGAATATTAGGCAGTCTACTGCAGCACCTTGGTGTAGGGGCAGGAGCTACAGTCTTGCCAAGAGTGGAGGTGTTTGCCTGCTAACAGCCATGTAGAGACTCAGAAATTTTCTCAAGAAAGTTTGCTAAAACTAGCACAAGTCTGCCACAAGTCCACATGATACACTTGAATTTCATAATATACATAAATAACCTTAATTTAATCAGCAGATCTTGTAAGGTCAAGAATAGGACTGATTAGGACATAAAGAATACAGACAATAAGTCAATACAATTAATACATAATCTCATCTAGGATTAGAGGTTGGTGTGAGAGAGTTGGCAGGAAATAATTAAAACACACTCACTGGGAGATTTGGTTATCTTTTATTCCTGTTATTTATTCCTCCTACTTCTAACTAATGCAAATTTCCACCCATGCTCTAACTACGAGCTGGTGCAAAACGCAGCTGGCCCCTCTGCAAAACGCAGCTGGCCCTGAGGGATATTGAGAAGTCTGACGACTGTTCCCCTCCCCACTCCCTTTAGTGGCTGCTCTGTAGAGGTATGCATTGCTATGCCCACTGATAGATTTTGGCAAATTTGGGAATGAACTCTATTGCTTCTGCCTGCTGGTGATCAGAAGCCACCTGCCTTGACACCAGAAGCTGAAAAAGAAGTTAATTCCTTCCTAGTGTCCCGCAAACAGGTTTTAAATGTGGTTTGAATGTTAAAAGTGAATTTTTATTGCTATTAATGAGTGTTTGGGCAGTGAAGAGGATGATACTGTAAGCTTTTTAATGAGGTCACTTTCTGGAATTAAGAAAGTTTGTTAAAAAAAAAAAAGCTAATTTTTGTAGGAAATTGGGTGCATGGGACATAACTTTTGTTCTTGTGGAAACTGTCTTGTTTTGTTCTGAAATACTCTGTTTTGGTATCATTCTGAAATCTTACTCCGAGATGCTATTTTTCAATGTGGTTGGGTTTTTCAAAGTTCTTTTATACATGGAGAAGCTGTACAGCTTCCGCGCAGTGATACCACACAGAATTGTAAGTGCATCGTGGAGGGTGAGTCTGTCCCATTTTTGGGGAGAGGATGGCGTTCGGTAGCCTTGACTGGATTTTGTTAGGATGAGCTCTGTTCAGTACTCAGCTGTGCAGCAGTTTGTATCAGTAAGACCAGCACTTCTCAGTGCTGCAGAGAAAGGAGCTCAAGCATCTGTCATCCTCATAGTGAGTGACAACACGGAAGAGCATAGTGACTCGTAGAACATGTTTTTCTACTGTATTTCGCTCTGCAGGATGAATAGGTGAAACTAATAATGTTTCTGAAGGAGTGTCCAAATATCTTTGTGCTTATCACTCTGATTTTATTTTGTCCTTTCTTCAGACACAGGCAAACTGATTAAACGTATTGTTTCTAATTAACTACAAAACTCAGCCTGCAATATTTATTTTTAGTGTAACTAAGGCCTTGAAAGTTGTTCACAGGGAGAAATTAATTAGGTCTTTAGACAGTAGTTGTCTCTTTCCATCATAAGTCAACACTAACTTGCAGTATTTATCAACACTTTTAAATAAGATTAAATTTGTGTTTACAGATAATATTCATTTGCATAAAGTAGCTGTGATTCCTAGAGTTTTTTTTTAAAGTGTGTTATCTTCATTGTTGCTTTTGAACACTATTTTTTTATTGCAGCAATGTAAATATGTATTAATCTCTCAGCTTCTGGGAGAGGCTGGCTGGTGTTTTCATAGGTTCAGCAAGTATAGGAAGAGATTTCTGCTGTTCTGTCCCACCTTGCCTCAGCAATCTGTGTGCTCCTGAGAACCAAATGTTCTTCCAACAGTCACATGCTTTCTGCCACTGTTGATTGCTGCAAGTCAGTAAAACAAAGTGGAATTTCTTAAAGCTGCCTTTTTTCTTTTAAAAAAAAAAAACTTTAATGCTTTTACTTTCCCAGCAAAGAGCTGCTGCTGCCAAATGTTATGCTCTTCAGGTTTTGCCTTCCCACATACTTGCTAATTGGCACTTTTGGGAAGGTTTGTGCCTGTGGTTTTTTGGGGCATAGCAGCCACTTGCAAAATGCCTCAGGAGGGGAGGTGGTAGAGGGGTGTTCATATGCACAGCTGTGTTTATTTCGATATGAGCTAAAAACTGCCTAACTCCAAAATACACTGCTGTAAGTGAGTACCACCAGAGCAACTGTAGGTCACCATATATAGGGAGTCAGGGTTTATGTGCCTGTCCTGCAGCAAGGCCAGCTGCCTCAAGCTCTCAGCATGACATGAAGGGCCGTGCATTCATGGGTGACACTGAGCTCATGGGCAGACGATGGTGGGAGGCACCTTGAAAATACTGATGCATCTTTATAGCTCTTGTGTGAAAGGTCACCTCCTACTTGAGACAAAAATCCCATCAGTTATAGAACAAGAAATGTTGCTGTTAATATGAGTGCTAAGAAATTTGTTTTGACTGCTTTTTATGCTACTCCATTCCCTGCACCTGGGAGCAGACTAGATCACAGAGAGGGATGTTCCTGTCTCTTGCGGCTCGGAGATTCCCTGCTGTAATTATCAGCAGTTCTTTTGAAAGTCCTCTGCTGCTTCTGCAAGCCCTGCGTGAACTCCCTAAGGCAAATGAAGTGCCAAATACCTCTGAAGATCTGCAGTCTACTTTTTGTAGTTACACTGTCCACCGCTACGTTAGCCTTGCCTGTTTCTATCGCACTCACTCAAGAATGTATTCTGGTATCTGAGATATAATATAAGGTAGTGGCTGGTGACTTTGTTGTGACACTCTCTAGCATGTTAAGCCCCCACCTGTTTTCTGAAAAAAAGCTACCCACTACAAATCTCAGCAGTAATCATAGCTACTGAGTTACTATTCTAAAGCAACTGTTGCCATGAGATTTATGCACCAAAAGACAAGTACTACAATTCTCTTAAAACTAGATGAGAGCTAGGTTTAGTTGAATAAATACAGAGATTCATACAAAGTTGTGAGGTTTTATACTGCAGCTACAGGACTTCAGTTAAGGGTAAAGTTTGCAGTCATCCAGTTCTTTATTCGCTGTCGGCCATGAGCGTAGTTCACAGTGAAGAATGTGGTGTGACTTGGCACATCACTTTGCGAGATGCATGGTGCCCAGTAAGGCTTGAACAACAGTTTAGATCTGTCCGTGTGTACCATTTGCTTTCCTGATTTTGGTGGGAGTGGAGACAATGTAAACTGAAGAAGTTTCCCTAGGAGTTTTGTTATTTAAGCTGCATGCCAGGTACCCACCAAAGCTGTGCTATCACTCCCCCTCCTCAGCTGCATATGGGAGAGAAAATATAACAAACGGCTCGTGGGTCAAGATAAGAACAGGGAGATCACTCAGCAATTACTGTCACGGGCAAAACAGACTTGACTCGGTGAAATTAGTTTATTACCAATCACATCAGAGTAGAGTAATGAGAAATAAAACTAAATCTTAAAACACCTTCCCCCCAACTCTCCCTTCTTCCTGGGCTGAACTTCACTCCCAATTTTCTCTACCACCTCCCCCTGAGCGGTGTGGGGGGACGGGGAATAGGGGTTTTGGTCAGTTCATTGCACATTGTCTTTGCCCCTGCTCCAGCACGGCGTCCCTCCCATGGGAGACAGTCCTCCATTAACTTCTCCAACGTGAGTGCCTCCTATGGGCTGCAGTTCTTCACCGACTGCTCCAGTGTGGGTCCCTTCCACGGGGTGTAGTCCTTCAGGAACAGACTGCTTCAGCATGTGTCCCCAACAGGGTCATAAGTCCTGCCAGCAAACCTGCTCCAGTGTGGGCTTCTCTTTCCATGGGTCCACAGGTCCTGCCAGGAGCCTGCTCCAGTGTAGGCTCTCCATGCGGTCACAGCCTCCTTCAAGCGTATTCACCTGCTCCAGCATGGAGGCCTCCACGGGCTGCAGATGGATATCTGCTCCACAGTTAACGTCCATGTGTTGCAGGGGGACAGCCTTCCTCACCATGGTCTCCATCATGTGCTGCAGGGGAATCTTGAATCTGCCGCCTGGAGCACCTCCTCCCCCTCCTTCTGCACTGACCTTGGTGTCTGCAGGGTTGTTTGTCTGACATATTCTGTCCTCTCTTGTGGCTGCTGTTCCACAGCAGGTTTTTCTTCTCCTTTTTAAATATGTTATCACAGAGGCACTACCACCGTTGCTGATGGGCTCAGCCTTGGCCAGCGGCAGGTCCGTCTTGGAGCCGGCTGGCAATGGCTCTGTCGGACATGGGGGAAGCTTCTGGCAGCTTCTGACAGAAGCCACCCCTGTAGCCCCCCCAATACCAAAACCTTGCCACGCAAACCCAGTTGTTTGTGTTGGAAAAGTTGTTATCCTGTTTACAACCTCATATTTCATACTGGCAATTCTGTACTGGTAGAGGTAAACTGTAACAGTTTTTGTACTCTGTACTTTTGTAGTCTCTGAAAATCAGATTATGTTTTTCTCAACAAGGTGTTTCCCCAGCTTAAACAATTGCAGAGCTCTTCCACCTTGGTGGCAGCCTTCTTCCCTGAAAGTGGAACTGCTTTTTTGAGTAGGGAAATGTACAATGTTTCTAAATACTGTGCAAGCTGATTTCTTAGTCTTTCATTTACTGTATCGCTTAATGGCACAACATGGGATATGCCCTATGTGTAAGTATGTATGTAATGGCATTAAAGGAATAGGGAATGGACAATGAAATGTTTACTTAAGGAAATTTTTGCCTAGCTTACACCTTTTCTGCTTTTGAATCTTCACTGCAGGCTAACATCAACATGCTGCCTTCTTTGTTCATTTTCTTGGCAATGTTTTGCTACTGGATGTACGCTGTCAGAAACAAAGGGCAAAACATGGATTAATAGTTAGCAATAAATGTGTCAACAGAAGTTCAATTGTAACCTCTGTGCTTGCTTTTGCTATTGTGTAGTGAGAAGGGGTGGTGGTGGTGGGGAAGTCATTCCAGTACAGCGGAGACGAGCAAAGGGTAAAAGTTAGTATTTCCTCATATAGTAATTACATAGCTTTAGAAAATTAAGAAATTAAAAGTAGTAGGAGAAAAATTATTTGCAGAGGTCTTTAATCCTCACATGCTTTGCTGCCTTGTAACATTTTTGGCTCTGCTTTCTCTTCCCTCTTAGTAAAATGCATAGAAGTGTAACAATTCCCATTGCTTGTTTTTTGGCACTGGACCTGTTGCTTTGACGAATGGGAGCAGGTGAAAATTAGGGCTGGTTAGCCCTGGGTGAGGTGCATGCAACCTTGGTGATGGCAATAGTGAAAATAAGTAGTTCCTCCAAATAAGTAAGGCAGGGGGGAAAGAGCTTCAGCTCTCTTTCAGAGAACTTCTGCTGTAACACCCTTCTATAAAAACATTCCTCAAGATTTAAAATCAGTAAAAGATTATCTGTATTGCTAAAAACCAGTATTTTAGATTTTTTGCGGAAATTACACTGACTGCTTCCTACAGAGCAGACCTTTAAGTTCTGCATTGCCCCAGAAAACCAGAACCTAAATCTTAAAAACTTTCCCTTTTGATCTGACTGGGACAGACCTTGTTCACATTCAGCTGTTCTGTTCTTGATTATGCATGGAGTGAGGGAAAAGGGGGACAGGTATAAGTAAGTTGTATATTTTCTGTTTTGCAGTTCTTCCAGGAAGACAGATCGATCTGCTTTTAGCTCTGTATTGGTTCGTTCAGTGTGTCTGGGTGTTTATCACAAATCCGTGGGCACTGGGGCTGGAGAGAGCTCAAAATATGGCTTAGCTTTCTGGGGAAGCAGGATATGGATGGAAATAGTCTCAACAAAGAAAGTGCCCCTCTGCTAGGGCCTTGGTGGTATGGTTTGAGGAAGGCATTGATAATTGTGCAGCAGCTTATTTTACTCTCCAGATAATGCAAATGAATGTGAAAGCCATTCTTTTATTACTAAGAACATCTGATTTAGTTTTAGTTTTGTACATGCCACATAGTTTCCTGCCTAGGAGTGGCCTTCTGCGAAGAAACACATGAATCACATTGAAGATGCATTGTTTCATTGACAGTCCTACTGTGTTGGTCTTCAGAAGATTAAGTTCTTGTATTGCTTTTTTCACAGAATTTGGTCAATGGTGAAAGATGCACTGCCATCTATTTATGTCTGTGTGCTGATATGGTGACTGATAAAGATACATGTTATTTTGCTATTTCTTTATTAATGTGCTACTATCCAATAATAAATCAAACAAAAATATTTTATAGGTAACATTTATGGATGTCCATAGAACGGTACAGTTTTTGCAGTTTGCACTGGACTTGATCCACTGTCTGAGGGTTATAGGAAGGTGACTTTCAGATCCATATGTCATTTGAGGAATTACAAATTTGATTCTGGCTTGACGTGTGCTGTAAGATATAGATGGCCCCTTGTTCGTAGAGTGTGTCTGCTCATGTCAGCGCCGAGATGTAGTTTTGGCTGATGGACAATTTGAATGAAAGCTGAGTTTACCGGGGTGTGACCGACTGGTGCAAAAATGAGTGTCAGCGCTGCAAGCCTCGATGCTGCATATGGCAGGAGTACTACACATGTCCCAACAGCTGGACACCTGCTTGCTGGTGAGCACCGCTCCTTCCTGGTGCCCTGTGGCAAAGCAATGTGTGCCTCATGCCAGCCGCCAGATGCAGGGCTTTAGATTAGAATTTGTAGGCAAGAGACATAATTCACTGAGTTTTAATGTCCAGCTCCCTAAGGTGAAGAGTCCTTGTGCAATTAGTTGATCAGCACACTTTCGTGTACACTGGCACTCTTAGAACTTGCCACTGTACAGCTGTTCAAAAAAGGAGGGGGGCATGAGCATGAGAATATGCTTTGAATAATTAATACAAGTGTTAGCCCACCCTCTTACTGAGAAGGAGGAACACAGATTATGTGAAGTCTCTGCTGACTTAAATTACTTTGATTAAATGACTAAGTCCCTGAGCATTAGGAACAGGTTGTTTTAATGTTGGTTTGACTAGCCAGCAAAGAGGAACACCCCTTGTGAGGGACAAGTGTGTTGCCCCAACTTGTGGTCCCCCACTTTGGGTGGGTAAATTCTCTGCAAGTGGCTACATACAGCAGGATGGTTTTGGCTGCATGCAAGGCAATGCATTTGCAGAAAGCTGACAAGTCGTTCTCCGTGAGCCGTTGAGCAGGAAGAGTTTGGAGATACCGAGCTAGCCTGGTTCTACCGTTCTCCACTGCAGGTGCTGCCAGACAAGCTCCAGTTGGTTCATGTGAGCTCCAGGTCAAAATGTTAGTTGGTTTTGGTGACTCTTTGCATGCTCAGTAACAAGAGGCAATTTTGTGTGTGGTGGGGAGGCTGGCAGGTTTTTGCTGCTGAGAAATCCCGTGTCCCTCCCACCAGCGTGTAGACTTGCAGTCCACAGGCTGTGGTGTGGAGATGGTGACTTTGGAAAAGGAGAAACCTGCTCACCCCTGGGAATAAATGCAAAAAGCCTCAGAGAGATTGTCTGTGGCCAGGGGAAGAGGGAAGAAACATTGTGCACACATGCTGACTCTTCCTGAGGGATGCTGTGTGATTGGGTGGGAGGGGAAAGCAGCTTGGAGGATGTCTCAAGTGTGTTCCCTGGGCAAGCTGAAGCTATGTGTTTGTGGTCTCAGTGCAATGGAAAGATTTCGGGGGGTGGGGTCCCCCTGAGTTTCCACAGGGCTGCAGCTACTTAAAGAGACACGGGCCCATGTTAATGTTTAGATACTAGATGCAGCCTAACACTTAGTAGTGATGGATGTTGGTGGTGTGGGTGTAGAGTCACATGGAGAGTAGGACTTTAACAGTCCTCTGTTGTAAATTGTGATAGAGGAAAAGTGAGAGGCCAGCCCTAGCAATATTGTCTTCTTGCTCCTAGAGTTTTCCATTTTCACGGTGAAAAAAGCCTATAATTTCTCTGTTCCTGTATGGTAAGGACTGGTTGATACTGAAGTCCACAGTACCCTTATTAGCAGGAAAAAAAAAGAAAAGCGCTACTGGGATTTGGGTCTTGTTTTGGGGCAGGAAGCAGCATTTAGGGCTAGATGGGGACAAAGCTGATCTGCTGCTGGAGCTGTCTCACATAAAGATACACCTCCAGCTGGGACCACCATGGAATAGCTACATGGGCAAATGCTGCTTGACAAAAGTCTTTGAACTTACCAACTGTCCCACAGCATCATGGTTGCAATGAACACCACCTTTTTGTCATAGCAGGTTTATGGGTGCTCTGACTACGTATCTTGGAACTAAAATCAGAAGAAGAGGCAGACTGAGATTTGGCTGTCTACCTGTAAATACGTTTTATGCTTGTGCCACTGAGTATGAAATGTCACTGAAAACGAAATACTTGGGCACTGTGTAGAAGAGTTAAATTTGTCTATCCACCAGAGTTTGCGCTTTAAAATCCTTGCAGCTTGTTTTAGATGCAAAGTCTAAACGAGATCATAGTGCATTTCATGAGCTGTTTATAAAACATCCTTCATTGGTTTATCCATCTCAACTTTCAAGTTTATCTACCTTTAAATTCACTTTAAAGTATTATGATCTGCAGATGTGTTTTCACAACTATTATTCAACTTACTAATGTTTCAAGGCAAGAGAGTGAAAAGCAGCTGTGTTTTGTCCTGCCCCACTGAGTGAACAGATGTGATTGTGTCCTGGCTTCAGCTGGGATAGAGTTAATTTTATTCAACATTATTCTCAAACCAAATCCAAAACACAGGACTATACCAGCTACTAGGAAGAAAATTAACTCTATCCCAGCTGAAACCAGGACAGATGGGCAGTTTATCTACATGCTGTAGAGGAGAAGGTGGAACTGCTTCTTATGCCAGGCTGAATAATAACTCCAGGGTTGTCAGCACTGGGGGGCCACAGGTATACTGCAGCTGGCATGTATGCATCATCCCTAATATGCATTCATTCCTCTCATAATGTAACACCTGTTTTGGAAGCCTTTTCATTTCTTATTGGTGCTGGACTTGGGTCTTTGTCACCACGGATGAAAACGCTGCTCAGCACATGTGTTGTTTCATTTCCCTCTTGAAGAATGATCAGACTGAACTATTTCAAGCCATGGAAGTCTCAGCCCTCGTGCTTCTCCACAAGAAAAATGTGGATAGCCCAGTTGCATCCTTTGGGCTCCTTGTAACAGCAAGCATTACAACCCATAGCAATATCATACTGGCTTGAATTCATGTACTTTCATGTGACTCATTATTCACTGGCATAAACCAAAGGGAGTGTCTTCTACATCACCCATTAGGAATTTCAGGTATAAAAAAAAGTTGTTTTTTTCTACCTTAGATTGTGTTTCTTTTTCTAGCTGATTTTTTTTCCTCTAATATAAACAGAAATTGGTTTCTGAGTTACAACACTGTGCAGCCTTCTGAAGGTTGGGGTTTTTTTTTTGCTTCTGTAAAGTAATGTGATGACAAAGATGTTCTCAGGAATGATTTCCAGAACAGATGGGTGGTCTGAGAACATTTGCAGGGTGTGGGGGGCCTTGCAGCACTGTGTGGTGGGTGTCATCTGAACATAGTTGTCTGTGTTCAGGCTCACAGCACATGAGTGAAGATCATGCTCTTGCACATTAGACATGGGCCTCCAAGTCAGCAGACTGGACAAAACAAGAAGATTTTAGCCCAGTTCTGTACAGATGGGGTGTCCTCTTTATCAGGAGTGACAAAAGCGTGCCACCTATGATGTACAGAATGCATACAAAGACTTTCTTTTACCAATGAACGCTGATCCTGATAGCGAGATAGTAGCAGGAGCTGCCAGTCAAGGCTGACAGTGAGTCTGCTGGATCTCAGAGAACAGGTATGGTTACCTAATATCCATTAGGCTGACCTGATGTGCGGTTGGATATTTGGGAGGGCTGTGTCCAACCTCGGGCCTATACTAAGGAAAGCTGCTTGTGCTGCAGGCAAGTTCTGTTTTGTTTCAACTCTTCACTTGCTTGACAAAAATTACTAAAACTGAGGTTTTCCTTCCCATGCATTAGCTGGCTGTTAGAGCCAAGCTTGATTATGCTAAGAAAAGTATGCAATGTACTTTACCCCATTTTGTAAGATTGTTCTTGCAGACAATTTTTTGGTAACATGCTATTCGTGACTAGGGTTTTCAGCGCGGTGAGTACACATGGAGAGATACAAATAGAGCAAGTAAAATGATCTGGGGATGGAGTTGCCACATGAGCTGGGAGAGAAGATTGAAGTTTATAAAGTCACAGAGAGTGTGGGTAAACTGAATCTGCACTGATGTTCACCGAAGCCTGCAATACAAGAATTTGGTGGCACTCAGTAAAATTTGTAGGACATCAGTTTAAAACAAGGAAGAAGTATGCAGTGGTTATTGACAACCTGAGACTCCTTGCCCCATGAGGCAGCAGAGGCAGGTGGCATCAGCAGGATCAGAAAGGGGCTAGTCAAATTCACAGGTGACTTATGTGGATATTAAAATGATGCAGTAAGGATATACCTTTAGATATTCCCAATCTAGTCATTGTTGGTTCTGGGAGAGCACAGAAGCATGGACTTGTCATCAGGCATGTGTGCTCTCCTTAAATAGTATCTCTTGTTGCCACTATTGAAGACAAGATAGTTTAGATGGACCATTTGTCTGACTCCACAGGATGCTTGTTATGTTTGTGTCTGCTAGGTAGTATTTTGAAATCCTTCCCCTGTTGCTTGGTACTGGCAAGTCAATGAGTGGCTTGTGTAGGACAGCTGATTTCTTTTCCGGATCCTCCAGACCCACTTGAGATAACTCCATATGAAGGGAAACTAAAACCCAACAGCTGATGGTAGAGCATTGCTGTCATTGCTAACAAAAGTGACAAAGCAATACTGGGGGAAATTCAGAAAATTGCTGGGTTATTTAGGGTAGCTAGAAGGATCCGATGCTGTGGAAAGATTTTCATACATGTCCACTTTTTGAGGCATTTTCTGTACTGAAAGCTGCCCAGTAAAGCCCAGCTCCTGTGCAGTAGGCAGGTGGCTCAGGAGAGTGAAGTAGAAGCTTTGTAGAAGCTCAGCTCAAGAGATGAGGAGAAGACCATTTTCAAGTATGCAGAAGAAAACCTGTTGGACCTTTATGTTACTGAAGGTTGTACATTTATTCTCTGCTTGCAGAAATAACAGGCAGGCAGACAGCTTAATGCAAGTCTGCTTAAGACAGTAGGAGTTTAGGACATCCCCATGAAAGTGACTAATGGTTAATTCCAACATAACTTGAGAATTAGAGCCTGGCATTGCCGTAGTTGGGAGTTGGTGGTTCAAAAGCAATGAAGCTCAGAGTCAGGTCTGATTTTTTTGTTTGTTTTGTGACAGAAGGGAAGCACGTGCCCTGGCTGGGAGCACTCTGACTGTTCTTTTCTTCAGCTTGCTGACTCAGGTCCCAGAGTTCCTAAGCCATCACTCTCTTCTTAACAGAGCTTAGCTCAGCTTTTGCCTGGAGCTCTGCTGTAAAGAGAGACCTTTTTGCAGGCCAATGCTGTAAGTGGAGGGAGTGAGGAAGGCAGGCAGGTAAATTAATGCTGACCGTAGCCATATCTTGCTAATTAACTCACCTGTTGAAAGGATTTGCAAGGCTTCTTTTGCTTCCATTGTACTGCAGATTCTGCAGAAAAAAACATACCATAGTGAGAGGTGGCTTTTTTTTTGGTTGCCTGCTTAAATATAGTCCAAAATAAATTGCCTGTCATATTGCATATAGTAAGAATCATCTCTGGATCATCTGTATTGATGGAGGAGGCTGAATCAATACAGACTGCTGCCTGGGAGAGGCTGCAGGAAACACTGATCCCAGGGAATTTTTACTTTTGCCTTTTAGGGTGGCCCAGGCAAACGGCCTGTGCTAGTGATTTTTTTTTTGTTCAGTTAGTGAGACTTAAGCAGCAACTTATCTTGCATAGTTGTGCTTGTGATTTGGATGCAACATTAAAAAGACATTTGAAACTATTTGAAACATAGTCTAGAAACTATGTGGATGGGTGAATTGTTACATCATTAAATAATTAAGTGAAATTTAAAATAGTTCACAGTTTACCCTTATCTTAAAGTTGACTGCTCTGTGTCTGACCTGAAAAAAAACCTTATATACCTGCATTCGTACTTGGTTTTTAACTTTAATTATTTAAAAAAAAAAAAAAAAAAATTCTTCCTTACAAACTTTTTCTCTCAGTTTATTGNAAAATTCTTCCTTACAAACTTTGTCTCTCAGTTTATTGGCCACCTGTTTTGATAAACATATGGCTAAGCAGAGCAAAACCACAGTAGGGGTAAGATTGAAAAGAAAATATCGGTGAGATACACAGTCATTCTCCCAGGGTAGATACCAACCACAGAGCAACTCCCCACATACTTTCTCTTTTGCTGTTGCTGGCTTCAGCCCTCGCTTCATTTAAATTGCATCTGGCATATTTGTTTGAGGATATGAATTTGTTTGCAGACTTTCCTGTTTCCTGTAAAGCTGCACAAGTTTGGAAAATGCTTGCCCCTCTGGCTGAGCAGGAGGAGGGATTTCCAGTGCCAGTTTCTTCTTGCAGCTAAAGAAATTACCATCTGTGTGTTTAGATGGGTTTTGCATGTATCTTGGCTCTTGTTTGCAAATGTTATCAGTACCTTGCAGAATGAAACTGGGCGAGTTCTACTGCCAAGGCGACCCACATGTGAGAGGGAAGTGTCAGGCAGAAGTCTTCTTGTACTGATGTATAACAGGAATGGAGCAGTACCAGTTCTCCCTCAAGTGTTGCATTTCATGGGTCGACTTGCTATGTCAAAATCCTCTATCCCAGGCCTACTTAATCAACGCTTTGCATTTGCTGGACATGATTGCAGAGCTGGTTTCCCTCCTGGGACCATCCTCTGACTGCATCCATCTGAACAACTGGGAGCCAGTGCCTTTGAATCCTGCACAGCGCTGCCCCACAGTACTCCCACTTTTAGTCCAGATCTTAAGCAATAGCATCTTAGTGTCTCAGCCACACTCACCATGTGAGTGGTTCAAGGTATCTGTAGATCTGGAGTTTGTGTTGAGCGGTAGACATGACTGTTTACTCTTAACAGTCTGTGCCCATGAGAAAAAAGAAAAGTTATATGCATATCTGCCTAAAGCCCTGTTCGCTGGGAAGCCAAGACCCGTCTTCTTGAATCCCACAAACAACTGTGTGCGCATCACCGTCTCCCACACGTGACTGTGGCCCCTGGACAGGAGGACGTTCACGATTGCTTTTCTGGGTTAAGAGCCAAGTTATAGTTATCTTCTAATCACTGTGCTGCCAACACTCTTAGATCAAACCTCAACTATTTACTTTCTTAAGCCTCTCTTGCAAACATCAGGCTAAAGTGGGAGCCTGGATCTTCTGCAGGGTCTGTGCCTCTTGAGACTACAGCTCTGCTGTGTGGATGCCAGAACTGATGTATATATACTCAGACACTTCCCGTGCAGAAATACTAGCACAAGTGTAGGTGACCTGAGAAGATGAAGCACAAAGGAGGAGCAAGTTTCTTGTCCCTTGTGATTAGGACAGGATTAGGACATAGGCTTTATGTTCTGCCTAAAGAATCACCATGCTGGAAAAACCTGTAAAAGCTGGGGTGTCGTGATAGTTTGTAGAAACTGAGGATCATGTGTGTTTAAGGTTTCTGCTATTGAACCTCAGGGCAGAAGAGGGTTTGAATATCTAATTCAAAACACTTTAAACAACTGCTTCATTGAGCAATAACACTTCATACAGCTAGTCTCTGCTTGTTTTGCATTTGCCCTAGGGTCTGTAAATCTTGGTATTCACAGGCAGGCATGGGGTGAGCATGTAAAAACACATGGGCAGAAAGTTGAAGAGTTGGGAATAGAAAATATAAGCTCCTCTACTAATTTTCTTTTGTAAGATGTCTGTACTGAAGAACATGCTTTGCTGTACAGCAGGCTAAGTTTTCCTCCTCTGTGCATTCTAGCTGGCTTGTAGTGTTCTCCTGTACCTTGCCCACACAAGAGACTTCTGTCAAAGTGCAGCTACAGGGGTATGTGTTGCTGGGGAATCACAGGTGATACCTTTCTAAAAATGGTCCATGTATGTGTTGATGCAATTTCAGAAATTCAATTCTTGATGTATTGTTGTGGCTCAAAGCAATATGACTTATCTTCCTCCATGAGTCTGCTGAGCTAGATCAGACTTTTTTTCCATACTTTAACAGCTGTTTAATAGGGAGCTTGTCAGCTGCAGTTACATTTCATCTAAAAAAAAGGAACCAATTTTTCCACTTATCTTACATAGCAGATTATTAGACCCTGTGGTTTTTTTTTCTTTTCTCCTATCTGTTGTACTGAGTTTGCTTCCTAAATTATTTTTTTTAATCCTCATTTAAGCTCAAAAGCATAATTGTTTTAACTAAAGGTGGGTTTGTTTCTTAATGGAGGTACTTAAACCTGCACAGCTTTGAAACCAATAGAAGCATAGCCAGAAGGGAGTTTGTACCAGGTCAATTACATCTCTCTAAGCCACAACAAAATGCAGACCTAAGGCCCTGTTTTGGCTTTTAGCAATGTCTTTATTAATTTTATGTCAATTCTTACCTCAATTGCATTTGCTTCTTGTTATTAGGAAGCTCTCCTCATACGTGCCTGTGATGGTGACTAGTGTTTTTGAAACTGATAGGATGAAGCTTGACAGATTTTACTTTTAAACCTATGACAAGTTTCCAGGCATACCGCAGCATGAGTTTTAAGTGGTTTTAACCACTTTTGTGGTTGACCCACTCTCATTTCGAATTGCACTGCACCTAAAAGAGGTAGGTTTCCCACAGGACCCCCTCCCACCCATCTGCCGATAGCCATCCCTGGGTGCATGCTCTCACATCTCCCCTTTGTATAAGCATTAGTAGCGGTGCGCCTGGTGGTGTGAGCCAAGCAAGTTCAGGCAACTAGCTAACACCCAGCCCTGCAGAACAACTAAGACAGTACCCTGGAGGACTTTGGCCAGATGGATGCAAATCTTGTGTCAGGTTTCCTGACCAGCCTCCCTTGAGCTTTCTTCACTTCTAGTGGGATGGGAAGCTGCAGACGGGCAGAACATGAGTTGCCGAGAAAGCAAGGGCTACGTTAGACAGTGTGTGTATTTTACTGTGCTTCGTTGGTTAGGTTTACAGTGGTGCAAGAATTCTGCTGCAGCAGTGTAGAGTAAATGTATATAGTGAAAGCAGGGAAGCATGCCTGTTACAGTGCTAGTGAGAAGTACAGAGCTGTGCTGAAGAAATTAAAAGCAGCTGAATTAACTCAGCCCTGTTTACCCTTGGGTGCACTGCTGGTAGCGTCTGATGTCCAGCTAAGTGCAGCCTGACCTGAGACAGTGGCTGTCCTGAGAAACTTCACATGGAGACAGATGATAATTTTTCAGTAAGCATTCCTTGTGACTCAGTAAAAATTATCTTTCTTGAACTTAAAGCATAACTTTATATCCTTATGGCAATGGCAGAGAGGGGAGTGATGCTTTAAAATTTCTCCCTTTGAAAGGAAGTAGTTAATAATTTCCTAAGAGTTCACAGTTTTCAAACCTCAGTCCTGGCTGCAAACTCAGCCAGCAACATGCTTTTCTATTTTTTTTTTTTTTTTTTTTTTTGCCATGCTTCATTGTTTCAGAAATCTGATAATTATTGTTATGCCTGGAATCTTGTGATGGGCCTCGCTGCGTCATGGCCTGTGTTGGATGCCTGCTTTATTTTGTTGTTTGTAGCCTTCTGCTTGTATGGTCTTTATGACAGCTTCATGTCCTACCCTCCACTGAAGAAGAGATCATAAATTTGAGAGTATACAGCAGAGCTTGGGGAGGAGGAGTTGCAGTGGAGGTCTTTCTGCATTCTTGGAAAATTGATGTCAGGATTGTAGTAAAAATGAAGTGATTTGTGCTTGTGTTCCTTCAAGGGGAAAGCTAAGCCACATTAGCCTGTGTAATGGAGCTCTGTCAGTTTTAAGAGACAGCCAGCTTCTCTATCAGTCAGTATACCTTTGACTCAGATTTACATGGTGCTTGCAGTAATTAATTTCTGAATTTTCTTTTCCTTTGCTAATCTGCTTAGCTTTTAAATACTTCCATGCATGTACTGCTGGAGCCAAATCAAATATAATTGGAAAAATGTGACTGGTTTCTTGAGGAGCTGTCAGCCTAAGTCCGACTGGGGTCAGCGAAGCAGGGTGTTCTTCATACACCTAAGCTCCACCTATTGGAGTCAACAAAATGAAATGCTGTTTGGATTGTAGAAAACTTGAAGCAGCGCCAAGAGGCGGTGTCTCTGCAGCCCTGAATGAGTCGAATCTGTTGCTCTGAGGTTGAGAATTGTGATCAGGCTGCCCTCATGGTGGACAAAGAAGGAGGGCCAGGAGTCCCGCTGCAGAGCCAGCAAGGCGAGCTTTGCAGCAGCCAGCTAGCCATGAAACTGCTGCTTGTTGTCCTTCTGCCTCTCACTTGGCTTCTGCTCGGCAGCCACCCGCCCACGGCAACAGTGCTCTTTTTCTGTACCTCCAGCCTGAGCTTCAGGCAAGCACTACTTCTCAGTTGAATCTGCCACATGTGGGATGGAAG
Source organism: Scopus umbretta (assembly GCA_013400535.1). Classification (NCBI taxonomy): domain Eukaryota; kingdom Metazoa; phylum Chordata; class Aves; order Pelecaniformes; family Scopidae; genus Scopus; species Scopus umbretta. Next base: position 52,560 of record VZTL01029811.1, read on the forward strand.
AAAACCTCACACCCAGGAAACCTGTCACTGCTGGGACCTGCAGGGGACAAGTCTTGCAGTCAGCCATGCACCATCCCAGCCCAGGGTCCATGCCAGCTCTGGTCCCCCCACACCGCAGGCTTCCACACAGCAGCAGTCAGCTGCCGGGTTTGTCAGGTGGTGGGATGCACGTGCTTGCTTTGGCTGCGTCTGCCATGGGGTCCTTCTACCCTCACCTCCCTGGGGGACACCGGAGCTCAGAAATTGCAACTGGTCCCCCACTCGCTGGACAGCTCTTCTGCACCTAAAAAACTTCTAACCCCGCCTACATAAACCTTTGGGTAGTCTAAAATTTACATAGGTGCCAGCAAATGTGAGGAAGCTGCTGCGGTACAAGGGAGGCTAGGGACAAACTGCAAAAAAGCTCAGGGTAGGCCAAAAAGACCAAGGACAATTGCAAATGTAGCTGGTTACATCCTCACTGAGGACAGATCTGGAGCCGCAGTCCTCCTTGGAGGTTGTCAGAGCACCCCAATTCAACTTCAGATGGCAGGACAGTGGTGGGATTTGTGACAGCTAGGATGCTGATTAAGAGGAATATATTTACTGCTACAGTGAAATTTGCAGTGGAGACTGTACACTCAGAAATGCTGACTGCTTAACGTACCTAACTTCTTAAAACTGTGTGTTTTTAACTGCCTTTTTCTTCTCTGTTTCAGGTTGCATGTCTGGTTGGACTTGATGCATGGTATTTGCATGACACCTAACAGCCTAGCTTTGGATGTGTCACTGAGCAACATGGCCTACCCAGCAAATACTAACAGCAGTGCTACAGGTAACTAATTGGAACACTTTTCCCCCTTTGGATTTATTTTTTTAAAACTATTTTCTTAACTTGTGAAAATAGCAGAAAAGGGAAGTAGCAGCAGCTAAAACTAAATACTGAAAACTAATTTCCTAGTAGATCAGAGCCTGTCTGTTCCTCCCCCTGCCCCAATCTTAAGTATTTAAAGTGTGGAAAGTTCTTTGCAAAGATGTACAGGTTGGCACTGGGTTATTGAGCATGCAGCACTGTCGGCATTCATGGACCTGTGCTGGCTTACACCAGACTCTGAGAGGCCTAGGGGTTTGCTGCACAAAGTCATGTGGCTGTTATCCTGTATCTGTAATTAATTTGTGAGATTAACCAGCTCTTGTACATCGAATCCCCAGCCCTTTCAGGTCACCCTTGTGGGTCAGGCTAATTTTTGTTTCTTGCTTCTCAGCAAAATGTAAAAGTATTTTTCAAGCAACATCAAGAGGAGGTGTTCCGTTCATGTAACTTTTTTTTAATTTTTTTTTTTATTTTAAGAAGCTCCTGAAATGTCTGTTTGGGTGATACTCTTTGAAATAGATCACTTGGCATGTCCAAAGGTTGCTGAGGAGCACTGATGGGTCAGGAGGGGACAGAGATTGCAGAACAATTGATAACAGCACAGCAGCAGCATGGTTGTGTCAATATTTTCCTGTTTTCTTGCTCACTGCACAAACATATCTTTAGCCCACTACAGCTGGGGCTGCTACAGTGGGATTATATGGAAATTTTCAAGTGCATGGCAGGAGCTCGTGGGTGCTCTTTTGAGACCTCCTAATGTAGGTATGATGGGAAATGGATTTATCAGTGAAGGCTGGGGTGGCTGGGAGCACCCTGAATATCCTGGGAAGGAACATTAAGTATCTTTTTCGTTATGCATGTAAATAGAAATGTCAGCTTTTTTTCCCTCTAAGGCTCATATACTTGTGTTCAAATGCTACTCTCTAGATCACGACAAACACATATTGAGATTTGTTTTATCTGGTGGATTTTAACACCAACCTCCTTTGAAAGTATGTTCTGGTATGGAAACAAATCCTGAATTACTCACTGCGTTCACTGTAGAATTGTTCTAATTAGTGCAAGGGATTAAAGCATTTTGTGTGCAGGAAATTAGAAATATGGAGTGTCGTTATCTGCAATTTATTCAAAAGTCTTTTTTTAAAGGCTTGTGGACATTACATGAAAACACTGGAGTTACTTTTATCTGTTGATGATTTAAGGCTAAATTTACTCATGTTGTTAAACCCTCAGTGTGCTGAAAAAGCATATTTTCTCCCTCCCCCCCGTTTTTATACAAATAAGAGTATATTCTGTAAGAAAGAAGCTATATCTTTTTGTAACCTTTTGTAATCCTTTTGAGAAGGCAGACTTCCAAACCTCTGCTGTGTGACTTAACTGTCACTGTTTACTGCCTAAACCCCCCGTGTACCTTGATGTTTTTCAGTAATACACTTTTCACTTAAGTCATGCAGAACACTTCCCCTGTGCTTGCAAGGAAAGAAAAATTGTGCATGGACTGTTACTGATTGGTTTACTAATTTTCTGCCCACCCTGCAGTAGAATTGTGTATTGAAAAAGTTGATAAGCTGACATGCAAGTCTAAAAGAAGCTAAATGCTTATACTGGGGACGTGTTAATGCAAGATGAAGTTTTATTTTCAAGACTGTTATGCAAACAAGGCTTCTTGCAGGGTAGAAGCTGTTTGTTCCCTTATTTGTAGAAAGACGCTACAATGAATTGCAAGTATTTAATTCAGAACTAAATTGGACAATGTTTTGCAGAGACTGTCAGGACTTGTTGGCTTTGCAAACCCTTGAGGCCGGTGTTCTAACATGCAGCTATGTACGCCTGTGTCTCCGAATCTTCCAACAGTTCATAATGGACAGAGTATTGGGCTGCAAATACCTATGATTTGTTATCCTGCCATGCTGCCTGGGAGGGAATGCCTTTGTATGAGCAGGAACTGATTTGGGCGTTGGAGGTATTGATGCAAGTTTCTTAATTGCATGGAGCTCTAAGAGTGGAAAGACAAACTTCAGGGGTGGTGTTTTCTGCACCCTCTGAATCAATCAGCAACAGGAAAAAGAACTAGAAAGACTTGTTATGGACTACTAAGGTGCGTTTATGTTACTTGAATATTTTGGCAAGTTTGACCATATGTTCAGCTGCATTCAAGTTACAAGGTGACTAAGGAGCAGTGGTTTGCTTTGGTTAACTCGAGAATGTGAGTACTTGCACTGTTAAATGATTACGCCTATGTGCCATTTCAGTCAATTTTTTCAGTATACAAGCCTGTATACACTACTGCTGCTGCAGATGAAATCTGTAGAGGAATGGTCGAATTTGGAACTTGTTTCCAGGAAAGGATCAAGCTATTTTGCTTTTCTAAAGAGATTTTTTTTAAGGATGCTTATGGGAAGTGTATTTGCTGTAAATATTTTCAGTGAGTGTGTACGTAAGATAAGCTACAAAGCAAGTGATGACTTTATCATGAAGCCTCATATCATAAATGTCTCTGCCTCTTACATATCTCGGTAAAGACTTGAACTTTAAATGTGGCAAATAAATAACAGAGGCTGTGATTTAGACTTCAGTACTGTTTGGCAATAGTTTTTTTTGCTGCTGACTTAAAGTTTTATCACTGTTCCCAGTTTCATTGCACAGAGGTCTTGTAGTGAACTGTGTTTCTGTGAGCTGCAAGCTTATTTGTTCATCTTTATACATTTTGGAAGTTGGTTTAGAGACTTAGTACTGATTTTGGACTAGGCGTTGTCAAAGTTTGCCGTCTGCTCAGACAATAGCTGAAGTCTCTAACAGTAGTGATAGATAAATTGGTGCTTGCAGAAGAAGTAGCTTTATTTTATCGGTTGGTAGTCACAACTGTTTGCTGCTTCAAATCTGCCCTGGTGGCATGTGAGCTTACTGCTCAGTCCAGGTAAGCTCAGCAGTGCTAAGGAGTGTGGTGGATGTCCAGAGCATGCCATGCATTTGTCCAAGGAGCTGCAGCAGGACCTGCAAAATAACTCTGCATCTGTGGGGAGGTAATGGGAGGCAGGACTTCTTTTGATAGAAATTAATTTCTCTTTGCATAGTACAAGAAAAAAAAATGAGGTGATTGTTTCTTGAAATAGTATTAATGTCTTCATTAACTGCTGGGTGAAACTTCCAGTAATTGTTAGCTTCTGTGCTTGCTAGGACTGATGCATTAATCATCTATTTAATGAGCTCTGCAAACACTTCTGTGGTGGTATCTGTAGGAAGGTCCTCCAGCCAGCTACAAAAAGCACAGTGCATACCAGCCTAAAACTTACTGGGCAGTTTGGAAATACTTCTGGCTGGATTTTCATTCCTTTCACTAATACCTAATTAGCCGAAACTTTGTTTTCAAAACACATGTACTGAAAGGCACCGAATGGTGTGAAATTCCAGTCCAATTCCATTTGTTCTGATGTAGAAAACAAGGAAGCAGCAAAACAAACATAGGAGACTGATTAAAAAAGATAAAGGATTAAAAACCGTCTTTGTTTCTAACCATAATGAAAACATCTGTTTTATTTAACTTCCCTAAGCACCTCATGCTCTGTATCCTGTGACTGCAGAATTGTCAGTCATCTCTTTAACAGGGACATAAAAATGCATTTTAACAGAAGAAAAGCTTTTCCAGTTTTCCTGAGTAGGACGGGCTGCAGGGGTCAGTATAGCAAGGCTGTTGCACAAATCCTTTCTTTACTTTACTGTGAAGCAAATGCATATTGCTTTCTGTACATGGTGCCTGAGATTTCCTTATCCTTTCTCTCTTCTCCCTTCTGTCTGTGACTTCCCCCTCACTCTAAGGATTTGTGTTTCCATGCCTTGCCATCCCACTTTTAACATGCTTCTACTTATAGGAGTCCTACATCTTACATGAATTCATTTGAACTGTTTCCCTGCGTGTTTAACTCAGCTATATGCTTTACCTCCTTTAGATCCTACATGGTTCTTAAAGCAGTGGCATCAAAGCAACTCACCATCATTTTTACTGTTGGTCTCTTTCCATCTGTAAAGCAAGGAACTGCTGCTGTAATAGCCTTTCACTTTCAGCCTCCCCGGGACTGGGAAGATGTCACCCCCAGCAGACCTGGGCATCCACCTCCGTTCTGGAGAGCGTGCCAGGGGCTGTGGGCCAGCAGGTGGTTTGGTGGCAGATGCAAACCATGTTGGAGCACTGGTTCTGCAGCAGCCTGGTGTCCCTCTGGCTATTTTATATATGCCCAGTTACTCTGCAGCGCCCTGTGGGCCTCTGGTTAGATTTTCTTTGAGCAGTTTTCTTGACTCCTAAGTGAAGTTAAAACTATGCACCAGTTAGTCAGAGAATGAGGCCATTAGAAGAGGCTGTTGCCTGAATTAGTGTTGTTTGAGATATTAACATCAGCATGGTTCAAAGACCGACTGTTTAATAAATGTGTTTTCCATCTGCTGGTATATAAATGCTTAAGCAACTGTTGTAAAGTGTTATGAAAACCCCTGTTGACTTATTAACCCTTTTTATTGAAGCCAATAAATAGAACACACATTTGCTTAGAGCAATTGTTTTTATCATACACGTCCTTCTCATTGCTTTGTAACAACTCTTACCAAACATTTGTAGACACACCTTCCTTTCAGTTACTAGATCATTTGAGTTAGAGTCTCTCCTATGATTTTCCTGATGCGTATCATCTTAGGCAATATGTGTGGATTTTTGCATGATTTCCAGCGTAATGATCTGAAGTGTAGTCTAAGAAGAAAGTGCTGTGCACCAGAACATTACCACTATTACTAATCTCGGCAGAATATCCACACGCTTTCATTACAGACCCTCAGTCAATAAATGGGAACTTACAGACATGAAGAAGTTAGCAATTGGAAGTGTCTGATTGCTAGGTAGTAGTCAGTCCAATAGAGTCTTTAGTCCTGAGTATCGTGGGTGCTTGCCACAATAGCCCTGACAGCCACTCTCCGCTGCTTTCCTGCAAGGTAGGTGTCACCAAGGTATCACTGCGATGCTACTGACACCCTGAGCTCTGAGCTTAGCAGCCTTAAATGCACTGAGTTTGCTAAGCTTAGCAGATGCAAATGACCAGGGTTCAGGTGAGTTTGTATTTTTATCAAATCAGCTGTGCAAGCAATGGTAATTTGGTTGAGTCAGGACTGTGTGATGAGAGGCTATTTAAGCCTGGGCTTGCTCTCCTACCATGCTCCCTGCTCCAAGCCTGTATCTGATAATCATCAGAGTTAATCTGAATGGGTGTACACCAAAGGTGTGCTTTGGCGCTGGTGGGAGACTCTTGCCATTGGGAGAAAGCCTGCTGAATTGCTATGTAGTCTTGTGCTTTCTGGATGGGCAGATGGCATGCAGGGCTGTCACTGAGATCCTGCTCCTGCCTCACCCACAAGTGATCTAGTGAGTCACTCTGGTGGTGCCCAGTTTTTAAAAACAAGCCAGGGTGGGACCCTGAAATCTGTGGGGTGAAGGGTGAGTGAGCTTCCAATGATTTCACATCAGCTCTATCATAAGGTATATGAAAATTTCCATCAGTATGGTGTAGTACACTCACTGATGCCAGGTCTGCCTTAAGGACAGATGGCTGGAGATGGAGCACATGATCTCACAACCAATGCCAACTTTCTACTTGAATTGATACTTACTTTCTCTGCAATTGCTAGTTGATACCTCTAATCCAAGGGTGCATTTGCCGCTGCAACAGAAAGGTTGAAAACATACTGACTTGCATTTGCCCAATGTAGAGGCCTTTATCAGACTGCAGAGGATCAGGGATCATGCAGCTTCTTTTACATAGGACTCTTTGCCTGAAGAATGCCCTTTAGGCCTGATTTTGGAATCTGTTCGGAAGGGAAGGGGCAGGAAGGAGTTACAAAGTGTACAGTAAATACAGTGTCATTAGGAGCTGAGGACATAGCAGTCTGGCCCAGATAGCCCAGTCCTTACAAATGGAAATTGGATGTGGTGGGAAGCAGATGGCCCAAGACACAAAGCTATGTAAGATGCAGACACGTTGCAGAAGGACAAAGCTCCATGAGAAATGGAACAGATTTAATTGGTCTGTCTTTTGTTCAGAGATTACTGCAGTTGTGTCTTGTTCTGGATTATCTTCTGCAGCTGCCCAGAAGCTTCTTGCATCTCACCTAGACAGAAGGCTGTGTTCATCCTCTCTAGACGCAGGCTTGCTCATGGCATAATGCGCGCTTTCCTTGTCTGAGCTGTTGAGATGTGCTTGCATGGGCAGCACCTGGACCTTCTCATGTGGCCTGCTGCTGCTCCCTGTGGAAATACATGCCTTCTACACCTTCAGAGGCAGCTAAGGGTCCTGATCTTGTATTTTAAAGCAATAATGCTCTAGGGACCAAACAGGCATGCCTTGCTGTTTATGGCACCGTGAAACCTCACTGAACTGGTGGTGATTAACCTCGTAAGTTTTGTGATGGAAGTCACTGCTTTGTATTGATCTGGAGGTGGTCGGGTGAGAGGTACTTGTGTGGAGGAGCAGCCCCTGGTGCTGGGTGAAGGGGCAAGCACTGGTAGCAGGTCAGGCACGTGTCATGGGAAAAAACCCAAGAATAAACTTTTTCCAGACTTGAAAAAATACCCTCTGTGCATCTTCTTCCTTCCCTCCACTCTCAAGACACACAACTCGGAAAATCTTCCTGTGGCCATTTAACCCAAAAGAGTGTATTTTTCCCCAAAACTATTCTACAGTATTCCTTACTCCCTTCCCAGATTCTCCTGCAGAAAGCAGTTTATGAATAATGCATATGAACTCCTCCCTGTGGGAAGGGAGGGGATTTTGTTGCCTTTAAAAGGATAGGGTCCCCCAGGGAAATGGCTTGGATGGAAATAGCTTGATTACAGCTGGTTGTCTTCTGTTCCTGAACACTGAGTGCCTGCATTTGGACATGTTTCTTGCAGAAGGGTTACTGCTGGAGCAGAAGTCCTTGGGAAGGTTCTTGTAATGGCCACCTCTCTCCTCCCTCCCTTTTGTGCCATTTGTAAGGCTTTGGATTAGAGATGACAGAAGGGCAGCCTTTCCTGTATCATGTTTTCACAGCGATTTTAGGGGCTGAGGCAGTGCTCGGGCTGCCCACGTTGGCATTGCTGCTGTATCTCCATTTCCTTCCTCTGGAAACACGATTCCCCTTGGTGGCAGAGTACAGATTCCTGCCAAGGTGTCCCTGTGTGACCAGCTTTGGGACAGAAGTGTGCTTGTGGCCATCCTCCCTTTTGTTTCTCCCATTCCCTCCTCTGATTTCATCCAGAAATCGCACTTACCGTATTGACTGAAAGCGATGGTTGACCTCCCCTGTGGGATGCAGGTTGCAGCTTGCAGTGTCTCGGGGTTAGCAGGTCAACCGGGTCCAAACAGGGCTCTCCCTGTCCCCTGTCTCTCTAACTCTTTAATTCATAGCATAGACTCAGTCTGCATTAGGTACAGCCTCCTGAGATTTTTCTTCACCTGACTCTTCACGCAGACTTTGACAAAACTAATTGCTCAGACACTTGGAGAGGTAGGTGAGTGTGAGATCCCATCATGTTCTTTCATGCTTTCGGCCCATCATTCACCACTTGCAAAGCCTTCCCTGGAGAAGTAGGTAATGTGACCCTTACCCCCTCTCACAGCCCATCCCTTCTTCTTGCTCAGTTTCTCCTCCTTAGTTATCTAACATTGTAATGAGTGTTTTATGTAATTGTCTTATCTTTTTTTATTAATATATTTCTGCATGTTTCTTCTTCATAGCAGTATGGTGCTTTCCTTCAACACACAGGACCTGTCTGTGATATTCCTGTATTGCCCTTCAGTATTTGGTTGAAAGTAGGAGAGGGAGATGTGGACGGAGAGGGTGGAAACAGGTTTTAATAGCTGGGTTTGAAGGTTTGGTCAGATTAGGGTGAGGATCAAATTAACTGGTAATTGGGAACAGATTGTTCTCCCTGTGTAAACCAGACATCACTGGTCTGGAGTAGTCTCTTATTGCTGAGGGGCATGTTTGTTGCTGTACCCCTAGCCCCTTCCCTACTCTCTCGTCACACAACCAACCCCTCTGCCTGGAGCACTATCGTATGGGTTGCAGAAGATCTAATAATAAGAAAACACTTGTGCAGCTTAGCTGCTGTTACTGGAATTTCAGGTCTAATCCTAGCAAACAGGTCAAGTTTTAACACTTCATATACACTGCTTGATAAATCTAAAGTGTGCAGCTTTCAAAAAAAAAAAAAAGGTACAGTGAAAAATTACTATTAAATAGTAATATTTAATAGGTACAGTGAAAATATTATTAAATGCATGGTTGTGGTTGAAAAAGTGGGCTGACATTTGCATATGACAGAAGCACAAGGACAAGATCAGAGCAGTCATGTTTTAAGGGATTACGAAGATCATGAGTGGTTTTTCACTTTAAGAAGTCCTTCTTGAAAGGGCTAAGCCCTTTCTCCTCCTTTTCCCCCTCCCTCCAGCAGAAATTGCGATTCTTAAATTTTAGACATGTTTTTCCATATCTTAAGTGAAAAGGTTAAAAAAAAAAAAAGTGTATTTTAGATTAATTCTCTTGTGCTCTTGTCCTCTGTTTTTCTACGTGGAGACAGACAGCTGTTACATAGCTTTTAAGCTTTCCAGTATTTTAATGTGCTTACAAGGCTGTGCAGCCACTGCATCGCCCTTTAGACTTTCACCATTCTCCCTTGCCATCATTAGTTACAGTCCTGTTCCCTTCACCCACTCTCAGACAGCATGTCTGCCATCGAGGATGCTAGTCCTTTTATTTTTGTTTCCTTACATTCCTCTTGGACCCTTTCTTCAGTGCTCGGTCTCACCCCAGCTCTCCCTGAGGACACCGTCTCCCCCAGTGCAGTCCCTGGCGAGTGCAGCCTGCACCTCCCCCCAGATATCCAACCCTCCTCCACCCCCTGCTCTGCCTTTAACACTCAGAGCCTTCCTTGCAACCCATCTTCAGTGCTGTGTAAAATGCACTGTTGACGGTTCTTACTTCCCTCTGCCTTTGCAGAGAAAAGTTGCAAGACAACAACTCCACAAGCATGTGTGTGGCTCAGCCAGACTATGTCAGCCTCTATCCCTGTAGGACAAGATACCAGGTATAGCCAAGACCGCAGCAGCAGGAGGGACATCTCTCTGCGAAACCAAGTGTAGCATCTCCTGCTCCACGCAAGCTTTACCATCCTTCTCCAATCCTGCTGCTGTGTGATGTACTGTATGCACTGTTAATCAGTTACATGACACATTTAATAATGGACATGCTTCGTCTTGCTCATGGGTGCCATTAATTATGCATGGCACTTGTTTTTTTCCCCAGTTTGTGTGGAACTTTCCCTTGCTTCAGCCTTTTGCACAAGTGAAGTATTTCTGGGCTAGTAAGTGGCACTAGAAATCCATGGTGTTTGATTGCAGAGTCTTGATCCAAGTGGGAAAGAGATGCCAAATCCTGTAGCCTGTACAGTCTCCCTGGCAAAGCCATGAGTTCCTTCCTGCGCCCCCTGCCTTTGCTCCGCTGGGGAAGTGGGGGGTGATGACTGAAGGACATGGGATGCCTTCTACACTGGCCTGACCCCGAATGACTCAGTCTGCTTTTTTCAGGTGCACCACAAGACAGTTGCTAGGCTGACACCTCCACTTGAGTTCCCAACAGGCAGAAGTTCACTTTGCATCCTTGTCTGTGGCATGAGAAGCCTGCACATGTATTTCCAGATTTGAGAATGCATATTTTTCTTTTACAGCCGTGGATTTTTCCTTTCTCTTGTGTTCATGTTCAGTGTCATTCACTTTTTGTCTCTGCAAAATGGAAAAGCAAAGCTGACCTGTAAAGCCTTACTGGGAACTGCAAGCCAAGTTGTTAGCTCACGCAGTTCTAACATCTGAATAGAAACAAGCAAGTATGCCTGACCATCCATACAAAAAACAACAACAACAACAAATTTCACCAGATTTGAAGGTTTGAGTGGTCTATTCCCACAAGAAGACTTCTTATCATAAGCTTTTCCAAGCAGTCATGTTGGGAGAACAGTAGAGATCATGACTTGCCTCATGACACACAAAATACCAAGTAGTTGAAGTTCATTCTGTGTGAAGCTAAACCAGGTGGACATTTAGCAATGATACGGGATGCATTTTTCAGTTGCATCCTCTCTGTGAGTAAATGCTACCTAGTGAGAGACCTAACTGTAGCATGCAAAGTCTCTTAGATGGAGGTTTTGAGTGTTACGTAGTCATTGGGTCAGATTAATCATCCATTACTGTATCTCCAGGCACCTGACCAGTAGATCTCCTTACACTACTAACACATCAGCTGCAGTCTGACATTTTGAACCTGGTTATTGAACGCCTCCCAGCTCCCCTGATAATAAAGATTTGATACTGTGACTTAAAACCCATCCTGGACCACCCCTGGCCCAGGAAGTCTCTGGGTTGCAGGCTTCTGGATGCCAAGAGAAGAAATGTTGCTGTACAGCTGCTTCCTTCTTATGCCCGTCCAGAGGCATCTGCTAGGGAGGAGAAGGTGGGTAGGCCAGATCAGTCTCAGGTCTGACCTGAATGGCTAGCGGGTTTTAAATCATTCTGTGGAAACCAGCTGTCAAATTCTGAAAGGCTGTGAAGGAAAAAAAAACAAACCCACAGCAATGCCACCCCTCTCTCCCCAAAACAAAATCCACCAAAATAAAACGAAGAAGAACCCCATATCCAACCTTCACAATATCCAACCTTCACCAAAACGTAACAGCTGTATTTTTGCAGGTAGGAACATAAACCTGAGAGTTGCGGGTCAGGTCAAGCTCTGTGCTTCCCTGGACCAGGTCATTGTAGTCAGGCGGATTATCTCATTCTTTCCAAGCAGAGCCACTGCAGTGCTGAAGAAATAGTCTACTGGAGGCAATGTTTTACAGAGATGTGTTTCATCAATCGCCTTTCACTAATCCATTGTGCCCTCTATGCCTTTTGTTTTCAAAAGGAGTGTGAAATAACCTGCTCTTTAGATAACAATTTACCAGCTGAGTGGCTGCCCATACACCACATCTTATATTTGCTCTGCTGCAGACCAAGTCAGGGTTTTTGGTCACTGGGGAGCTGTGCTCTGACCTCAGTTTTGTTGCTACTGTAAACAGTAGCTGAATGAGTTTATTTGGCACCGTAAGGGTCTCAAAGGCCAAGAGAACACAAGTGTGCTCTTTGCATTTAGGTTGTACTGGTGCCAGGCCAGACACGTACCTCCATATTTGACTTGCTGGACAAGGGATGAAGTGCTGATACACATTATGGGGTATTGCTTGCACTTGTGGCAGGTCTTTTTCAGCCTGCTAAGTTGACTGAGCTTTGAGGAGAGTGCACTGAAGGTGCGTGACTTGATGCAGGGCTCATTCAGATGTCAAGCCCTTGAAACCACAGAGTAATGATAAACAGATGGAACATGTGGAGACAGCTGCTAAAATTTGTTCTTCTCTAAACAGGATATTCATGCTGTCTTTTTTTAGAAAAATGAAATCATATTATGTTAGAGGTTTGGTTTTTTTTTTCCCTCTGAGCAGAATCCTAACTCTTGAGAAGGATGTTTTGGCCATACCTTCTATTTTCATATTTTATCCCGGAGGTCATGTTTTTTTTCACAGCAGAAAACTAGATGGGTATTTTCATGTTTTCCCCTTCCCGGTGTGAAGAACCTGCTGATGGAGCTAGAGATGTCCACCAGTAACTCTGAGTGCTGCTGAGTGCTGCTTATCTTCACCTGGTTGGTCACTTGCTCTGCAGGTTGAGAGACAGGACTTGAAGGGCAGCGAATGCAAAACAGTGGTTGCACTGGGTCCAGGCAGTGTTTCAAGGGCTGAATTTTTGCTTTTGTTTTCCCTGAACAGAAAGCGTGGGTCAGATTTCAGCTGCCCTTGAGTTTTTCTGTCTTCAAGGAGAAACTTCAAAGCATGGTTAGAAGCTGTTCCCAAAGCGTTTATGGAGAGCTGCTTTTCTTTATGGATGGGGTGGTTAGAGCAGAGAGCAAACCAAACCAAGTTCACCTAAAATTCAGTACCTTCATGGTCAATAGATGTAGTAAGTTGGCTATGTGTAGAGACCTTCTTCAGACTTTTTTGGGGGAGCTCATGTTTTACAGTGTATGCATCAATGACTTGTAATTCAAGGAAATAAATGTAAAATTAACTAGAGGGCAGGACTTAGTTTATAGTCCAAAAGCTGATGCCTGTAAGTATTAAATATTACTTTGCTTCATATTAAATACCACTGAAGCCACTAGACATGTTCAGGAAACACTTTTATTGGAAGTCTGTGCCATTTTAGCTGAAGGCGCTGTGGAGGACTTGGGCCTCTCTTCTGTCATTTCAGCACAAGATCCCCCTTCTGTTTGAAAGCACAATTCTTCCAATCTGCAGTGATCTTGGAAATTATTTCAACAATTCTTTTTTTTCTTTTTATTAAGTGTTCTTGGGAATCTGAATGGAAGGCACGGTAATAAAACTCATTTCCTTTAGTCCTGTGAAGTCTTAGGACTGTTATCCTTGTTAAATCAGCATCTCCCCTTGCCCATTTACTTCTGGAGTCCCCATTTGGCTATGCTACAGAAACTGTTATTGAAAGCAGAAATGAAAAGAGATGGAGCCGAGGCCTTTGAGGGTCTCTTTATGACGCTGAGAAGTGGCACTTCTTGCATGTGGAATCCCAGTTGTCTTTACTTGAGTTAATACCTGGTTTTATGTGGGAACAAGAAAACTGAATATGTTTGTGCATCATTTCGAAAGTGCTTGTACTAGCATGAAAGATGCCTCATGTATTTTGGCTGTGTTTCAAAAAAAAAAAAGAAAACTGTTTGTGTCTGTAACTTTATACTAAAAGTTTTTATATTTATCCCTCAAATTATAAGTTGCATTTGAGAAGAGTAAACAAAACGAGATTGAATATAACACAGGCAGAATTGCAGGCAGTGGTGATTACAACAGAGGTAATTGTTCTGCCCAAATTGGATCAATGAACCTTTCTGTGCTCTCAGTCCACACGTGGGAGTAAGAAATGAGGGGGGGTGGGGGGATAAAGGGCTTGGGGAGGAAGGGAGAGTGGGTGGAAAAGAAGTCATCTGAACTTCTGATTCCCTCTTGGGAATTAAATGTGTCTTCATCAGAGAAAAAAAAAAAAAAATCTTCTTAGTGTGTCATTTGGTACAGTTCCTTTTGTCCTGCTGCCCATTTCCATGCATTTTAACCCTTGGGGAGCCGGAGGCGTCTCACAGCATCTGAAGTGCCATGAAGGAAACCACTGGCGCTGCGCTGAGGGCTGGCTGCCAGGCTGGAACTGTCTCAGGAAATTCCAAATGAGTATAAATAAATGCTCTGTAGCAACCTCTGGGCTCCCTGCCTGCTGATGTGTCAGGAATACGCGCTCCCTTTAAGGCAAAGCAAAGTGTGCTTCAGACTTAATTTCCTGAAAAACTAAAGGCGAACAACGTTGAAGGGTTTGCTTCTGGGTGGATAGGTGAGTGAGACCCTCGAACGGGGTGGGGGGAGATGCGAGCGGCTGGCTCTGCTAGCACTGTCGGCCAGCTGAGAAAAGGGATGGGGGGGCACCCCAGGGTAGCACAGCTGAAAACAGCCCTCTGTGTTCTTTTACGGTATTAAGTTGGGATAGGTTTTTTTTCATTTTTTAACAGTGCCCGGTTAGCTGGGTTGTCTCGCAAGTGCTGCCATCAGAAGGGAGTTTGCACTGCTAGACTCTTTGGTTTTGTTGTTACATACAGAGTAGTTTGTTTCCTTCAACAAATGCAGGTTTTCTAATGGGAGATCAGTGTTGTGAACACTCAAGTGAAGGGAGCACTGCACCTATTTACTGTAGGCATCGTTTCAGGGGCAGAAAGGTAGCTTTTACCCTTAAAAGTTGCTCATTTTGAATACTGTTCATAGACTTTGAAGTTATAAGCCACTTTTTAGCTATATAGAATGCACGTAAAGAATTACTTCTGATAATGACCTTTTCCATCTTTGATCATCTCTTCTTTAACTTTTTGGGGGAATTCAGTTCATCAGTCTGAACTACTTTAAGTGTAGAGAAAAAAAGTGTAGAGAAAAAGCCTTCAGTGTTTTTGGAAAATGCAAATTGCTTATGCTTTTGAAGTTTGGAAGGCAACACACGTCTTACCTCACACGAGGAGTCAGTACTAGATTAATATAAAAAGGGGTAGGAGGGAACAATTCCTGATGTTTGAAATATCATACTGATTATGCAGCATAAACCATATTCCTTATGGAGGTAAGCACGTGACAAAATAATGTCCTTCTGGCATTCATAAATACAAATATTTGTAGAACCGTTCTTGCAGAAGACAGTTCTTCCATTTTTCCACCCTGTGCACAGCTGTAAGACCAAACCGAACCTGTAAATCAGTTTTAATATTCCATGGCAGGTTTATATCCCAGGAGTCCAGGCTCTCTCCTGATGGTTACTCCTGTTACAATAGCCCTCTGTATCTCTTCTCCGCTTCTCACCTCTGCAGAGATTTATAGGCACAGAAGGGTAATGACATTATAAATCTAAATATTTTGGTTTTGTGATTCAGTTATTCTTGGATAGAAAGCAAACACAGCCTTCTTTGCTTGGGCTTCAGCAGGTAACACTGATGCACAGTTGTGTTAAAAGACATTTTCAAGCAAACACCTGGCTTGCATCCATGACTCCTCTTGGCCTCCATGGGGAGTTGGGAGATGATTTGGATGAGTGAGGAAGGAAAACAAATATTTGGGGGTTTGCTCCTCTTCTGCTTTGCCAGCCCTCTATCTGGATTTTGTGAAACCCATCCTACTATGTGGATGCAAGCCTTGGTCTTTGTAATTATTTTTTCCTTTGTCGTTTTTCTTGTGACAGTGAAGTGGTGTAAAGTAACAGGGGATGATGTACTGTTGAAAGAGCAGGGCAGGTATGCCATATTTTCAAGGGTTAGCAAGGGACGTGGGGAAGCTTTGGGGTTTCTCTTGTGCAGCAGAGGACAGCAAGCTGCCTTACCAACACAGGGACTCAATCTTGCATTCATCAGCATTGCTGGCTGAACCAGTTAGCCCAGACCTTTTGGCATGAATTTTTGGAAAGGAGGGCCCTGGTGGTCTGAAACTGAGCTGCACTCTACTGTGGTCAGCAGAGCACATCATACGGCTTTCTCCCAGGCTGCAAGGTGCTTGTGATTGGTATCTACTGTTTGCCATAACTTACATATTTTGCCAGGCTTGAGTTAGTCTGGTTTGGAAAGTATCTTTAAATTGAATGCTCTTCATTTGTCACAAATGTGCCTGCAGCCAGTAAGTGTGCACAAAGTAGAAAGTGAATAAAGGAAATGCTTCAGGGAATGATGAAGGTCAGTTCTCAAGTAGACAAATATTGCAAGATGAAAAAAATGCACATGGAATCAGGTGCTTGGAAAGAATGAATTCATACTGGTTTGGACTTGCCTTACTGGCATCTGGTTTTCAAATGTAAGTAAACAGGACTGCAATACCCCCCATTTCAAGCCCAAAAGTAAAGGATGATTGTTGACACCTCATCGGTCTTCATAGTGACACCTGAGAGAGCAGGAGGCAAACTTCACAATAAGGAAAGCAGCGTCCTTGAGGGGACAGTGTTTTTTGTGGCTGAGCCAACTAAGCCCCTGTCACCGGTTCAGCGGTTTGCTTTCAATGTAAGGCAAGCTTCTTTCTTCCTCAGTTACATTTCTTGACACGGCACACTGCTTAGGTGGTATTTGTGGAGGATGATTTAGGAAATGCATCAGTCCAATGTAGCTAAGGCTGCCACTTGTTTCTGACTTGCTTGATGGTGGACCTGCTGGTCACATTCAGAGCCTCTGTGGACCCACAGGCTGACTTGTGACATAATTTGCCCAAGTGGCCACTGTTTTTAGCGTAGTTTGTACCCAGGGGCGGCACCGCTGTTGACAACAGCAGCAGCCCCCTCCGCGGTTTCTGCTCTGCTCCTCCTTGCCGCTGGTGGGGCAGTTAGCAGAATAGGCTAATGACTATATCCCTTCCCACCCATGCCCTGCTTCCTGCCAGCTGTAGTTTGATTTCCCCTGGGAACTGTGAGTCAGAAAGTGGGATGGAGGCTAAAAAGACTAGCCTCTTAGTTTTGTGTTTCCGTGGTTAGCAGCCTTGAGGTGGTGCATAGGCAGAGATGTCCCACCACAGAACTGCCAGAGCTAGAGCTATTTGCAGAAAGTGAGAGCAGTTGAAAAGGAGACTTATTAGCCTCAAATAAGGGAGTTGGCAGGAATATAAAGCAGGTTTTGTGGATTTTGATAAGGGGGCATATTGCAGTCACTCTCAGGAAAGTTGGTTGTGTGTGCCCCACCCCTTGAGTTTTCATAAACAAGATCAATCCTTTATTCAGGGTTAATTAATTTGCACGACTTTCTTATAGCCTGTATTTTATATTCTAAATGAACTTCTGTTTGAGCTGCAAGTTTTCAGTGCAGAAGTTCTAGATGTAAAAGGTTTAGACATTAAAAAGACTAGACAGGGTTAGGAGGTGTGTTTTTTGAAAGGTGGGTTTTACTTTCAGCTCACAGAAATAATTTTTAGTTGTGGTTATATGATGTTCAGATATAAACTCTGTAGGTAACTCTTTTTTCCCATGTGAAAGAAAACCTCTAATGGTGTAAAAAAAGGTAATGTGTCCTTGAAAGACCCCCTCCTAACACCAAACAGGCTATTCACTACATATCTATGTATTAAAAAAATGCTTTTGGGTAGCAGGCTGGTGAGCATTCTGAGCATTTTTTATGTGATACCAAAATGCTCTGGTTTTCATAGCTATGAACAGTAGGCAGCACATAGTTAGCAAATTTGCAGCAAAGGGAGAATAAGAAGAAAAGCCAGAGTCTCTTCTACAAGGTTAAGAAATGGTTCTGTGGTGTAGGAGTTGATCCTTGAGGAGGAGGTGACAGTGGGACATCCAGGCTAGTGCATCCATCTGATCACCGGCAGCAAGGTGAGAGCTGGCTCATTGTTTTTGCTATAATGCTAAACAAATACATATTATTACGTTTTTATTATAATGATAATCCTAGTATAATGCTAAGCAACTAAGATTTTTCAGGTTCAGAGGAACATAACTGCTTGAGAGACTGTTTTCACTGTGGGTTGGTCAAGTCAATGGAAAAGCCCAGTTAAGTCAATGGAAAGACTTTTGATGCTTTTAATGGCCTTTGCATTGTGGCTGTGGTTGTTTTGAGTTTTTCTTCTATTGCCTTAATGGTCATACTTCGAGAAAGAGTATGGTATTAAGACAGCAGGTCCATTCTTAAAATGCCTTCTTTTACCAGTGTTGTGTGGTAAACGTGGCATAGTGTTTGCTCTTTCTTCAACATTGCCGCTGCTTATGTTCATTGAGTTAAGGTGGTGTCCTTAATTCACTTCTGTGAGGCTTGTCACTACAAATCCGGAATGGAGCTGGAGCTTCTACATCTTGAAATAAAAATCTATTTATTACACAGTGTTGTAGCTTCAGCCTTTCTCTGTTATTATTTTCATCAGGCAAGTTTCTATCCCCCATTTATTAATTACAATTCTCAACCCAAAGTACTGAGTATTTAGATGTCAGATTTAAAAGTCAGGTCCCTAGTTGGGGTATTGACACATGAATTTTAAAACGTAATCTAAAAACCTTAGAAAAATATTTTACCATTTTCCTGCTCCTCATTTTTCTTTGAGACTAAAATTTGCAGCAAACATTTTACACTGGAGATTTATTTCTTCAGTAAAATGTGCAGTCGATAGAATTCTTCTGTAACAGGAGAATCCTCTACACCTGTATCTGCAGGGCTGGTAGCAGGGTTGGTCATCCCTCTCTGGCTGGGGCATTTTGGTTTGGACTGTAGTACCCCATACCCCACAGCCTCAGGTGCATCAGGAGTTAAATCTCGTTTTCTCCAGGCATAGCTGTAGCTGAGTAATAGCAAAACAGACTACCTTTCGTACAAGGCGGTATTTATTGGTTGTTTTTCCGTAGCAGAAAAAGCGTGGAAGGTGTTATCAGCCACGTCTACACTATAGCGTAGTGTGCTGGGCATTTGTGCCATTGCTTGTGCAAGCTGAGATGGATCACCAAGGCACTCCATCCAGCCTGGCACTGCAGGAAGGGTGGCTGAGGCCAGCACCGGCGTCTCGTCACGGGCAGCTTCGTGGCGTGCCTCTGCTGTGCTGCGGTGGCTCTCCTGCTGGTGGGACACGAGCAGCCAACTGAGGCAGTCTGCGCTCCACACCTGCAGCGTGCTTCACGCTACTGCTGTGTGCTTTGACAGCAAAGGGAAAAATAAAACACCCGATGCTCCTGCTGTGTCTGGCGAAGCACAGAAACAACTGCTTCTGTAAGTTTTTTTCTCTCAGTTCCTGGAATGCAATGAAATAAAAATCTGAAAGACTGATTGTTTAGGTTTTCAACTTTTTTCTCCCCACCTTTGAAAATACCAGAGGGCTAGGCTGAAGCAGTGGAGAGCTCGTAATTTCATGGCATCTTCTGTATATTGTTAGCCAAAAGAAAGCCAATCAAATGAGCATGCTTCAAGGCTCAGGTCTACTGTCCAAGTGGTTTTGTTGGTTTTTTTAACTTACATTCAAATCCCAACACCTGAAAAGGAGAATGAAAAAAAAATTGTTAATTATTGAATTCTGCTCTTTCTTTTTGAACAAGTGCTCAGCCTTATGCGTTCTGGTTCTTTTCAGAAGGCAAGGCTGATAGTCATTTGTGTATGCTGAAGAACAGAGAGAGAAAAGAACAAAAGTATTATTGGGGGTGGGAGGAGAAGGGGAAAAGCATCAATTTCACTGTTGCAGTAAAGAATCAAAAAGTCAGAACTCTTCTTTTTTAATCCCCTCTTTTCCTGCCCCAGATAACCTTTCAAACTGGTTGAGCATATAAAAATACTGATTCAACTCCATTTATGCCAGCTTTTGCCTCTGTATTTTTCCTGTGCAGCATTCCTTATGAATTGTCTTATGCCATAATGCTGGAAGGAGTCTCTGTTGTTCATAACATTATTTCAATGGAAAAGACTTCTTTAATAACAGTCAGATCCAAGATAAAAAATGCCTTAGAGCAGATATCATATCCAGATGGGGAGAGGAGGCCTTAGATGTGATGTCTGTATTTTTCAAAGCACTTTCGACTTTTAGCTTCAGAAATGTATCTTCAGTCACTTCTCTTTGCTCTTCCTGGGCCCTCCAAGACAGCTCTACAGTAAAGTTTTCCTAGCTTGCAGAACCAAAACTCTATGTCTGCCCACATTTTCGCTGCTTTTCTCTCCCTCTGAAGTCTTAAAGCACATCAACTAAATGTCCTATTTTTTTCCAGTTCTCCTAGTCTGGGAGCAGACATGATTAGTGTGGACTCGGGTAGGGCTGACTCAATATTTTAATGTACTGATGTTCTTGTGTAGTGCATTGGATGGGATATAATTTTATAGAAGTTGGCAAGACTGGAATGTTTGGACAGAGCCAGTCCCAGCAGTGCAGGAGGTGAGAAATGAAGAGTGCATTTTTTAAATGCTGCTTGTGTCCTTCCCGTGGTTATCCGGCAGCAGGGAGAGGGAAATGAAGTCTTTGCATACTTCTGGAGAAATGCATTAAATAACTACAGCACCACAACGAGGCCTCTGTACTTCACAGAGTGCTTTACGTCACAGGTACTGGCCTAAAAGCATGATGTGTCTGTGTCTCGTTGCATTTAAAGACATTTCAGAAGAAAACAGGAGTGTCTGCAGCATTGTCGCAGACAAAAAGTGTGTGTGTTTGTGCTTCTGCACATACTGTTTTAGTGTAGCACAATGACGTGATTAGTATTTGCCCGAGCTGCTATAGAGACTGGGGAATACTTCTAATTTTAGCTCTGCCCATGATCAGCTGGCCAAGGATAAGACAAGACCCCTAACAAGAGTGCTTGTACTGCCCGGTATTTGCTGCAATACTTCTCTGTGTGCTGCGGTGAATGTGGTGGGATCTTTTGCTCACTTGAGGTCTCTGGGCATGAAGGCTTGCCTGTCTGGCTGAAGGGCAAAGAGATAAGCAGCTTCCTCCGAGGTTAATCAGAGGTACCTGCTTGTGAGGCACTTGGTACTTGCGCACCAAAGCTAGGAAGTAGGGCCATCCATGGTTCATCCATGGCTGAAAGGAAGATCAAAGGTTTCATCATGGCTGAAAGGAAGATGGGCTGCACTCTTACCAGGGTTTATTCATTTCCTTTTTATTAGATTTTTTTTTCTTTTGGAACCAACAAAACCATTTTTATTGCTTGAAAATAGCCATCCATTTTGCTTTGTTCCATGCTTAACAGGCACACCCATGTTGGCCCTTTCTGAGACAGCAAAATGCACAAAGGCTTGGCGCAGCTCCCGCATGCAGCATCACAGTGTAGTGTTGTTGTTGGTAGATTGCATGCCTGATCTTCATTTGTCTTAATGTATCAAGAAACGTCTCCAGAGATCAACTCATAATACTGGGATTGTGTTGGTGGAGTGCTCACTGTGTTGTTTTAAGGAGAAGTAACAGGGAGTCAGCTCCACGCACAGTTTCATGCTTGTGGAGAGGCAGATATGAACTGTGTCCTGGTAGTGCTGCCAGCTTAAGCTGGGGACCAAAGGGTTTTCATTCTGAAGACACTGAGCTGCCTGCAGGTGTTGTGGAGCGGTTTAGTGAGATATTCAGTGTCAGTGTGATTATTTTTTTATTATTTATTTTTGATGCATTTCTGTTGAGCAATCTGAATACCATTCCATGAAGAAGAAAAAAATAGATCTGAGATTCCGTTTTGGCTCTCATGACTTAACATGAGATTTGCATGCCTTTTTAGAGGTTTTATGAATATTTTTCCAAAGATGCATTAATTCTTAAGTCCTGGGACTTCCAAAGACTCTGTACCTCNGCACTGAATTTGTGGAGGAAGGGGAGTAATTCAGGGAGAGTGTGCTCTGTCTCATTCTCTCCCGGTCAGTGGGAGTCCGGGAGACTTTTTCCCTGCCTGACATTGAGGCTGTCCTGTTGGAAGGGGCTGTGTGTACTTATGTGCTTAAAAGTATATGTGTATGCATGTATTTTTGCTTCCACTCTGGCATTTAGATGGCTATTTTGGGTGCATCTATAAGTAAATACCACAGTGTACCGAGGCTCTGGTCTTTNAAACCATTTTTATTGCTTGAAAATAGCCATCCATTTTGCTTTGTTCCATGCTTAACAGGCACACCCATGTTGGCCCTTTCTGAGACAGCAAAATGCACAAAGGCTTGGCGCAGCTCCCGCATGCAGCATCACAGTGTAGTGTTGTTGTTGGTAGATTGCATGCCTGATCTTCATTTGTCTTAATGTATCAAGAAACGTCTCCAGAGATCAACTCATAATACTGGGATTGTGTTGGTGGAGTGCTCACTGTGTTGTTTTAAGGAGAAGTAACAGGGAGTCAGCTCCACGCACAGTTTCATGCTTGTGGAGAGGCAGATATGAACTGTGTCCTGGTAGTGCTGCCAGCTTAAGCTGGGGACCAAAGGGTTTTCATTCTGAAGACACTGAGCTGCCTGCAGGTGTTGTGGAGCGGTTTAGTGAGATATTCAGTGTCAGTGTGATTATTTTTTTATTATTTATTTTTGATGCATTTCTGTTGAGCAATCTGAATACCATTCCATGAAGAAGAAAAAAATAGATCTGAGATTCCGTTTTGGCTCTCATGACTTAACATGAGATTTGCATGCCTTTTTAGAGGTTTTATGAATATTTTTCCAAAGATGCATTAATTCTTAAGTCCTGGGACTTCCAAAGACTCTGTACCTCCCTCCCCCATCCAACACCTAACGCGTTGTGTCCAAGGACAGTTTAGAGGAGCTGCCTGACTTCACTAGTGTAGTGATGGGAGAATCAGAGATGTTGCTGGGGAGGAAGACACGGACCGAGACAAGCAGAGAAAAGGAACTGGGAAAAATGGGAGAACAGGTAAAATTGATGGAGCTCGAATTTATACGGGCTGGGTGAAGTGGCTAGAACCAAGCCCAGAATGAAGGGCGAGAGTATAAGCAGATTTTGGGTTAGAATTAGTAGACCAAGCAAATGGACATAAGTAGAGAAGATGGGTGAGAAATCCCAAGTGTGGGAAGAAGGCAGAAAAGAGAGCAGGAGACTACAGGAGATGGGGGGGGG
>VZTL01029811.1:75937-99422 GCA_013400535.1 Scopus umbretta
GTGTGACACATGAAGCTGGGGCAGCCATACGTGGCTGGAAAATTCGGAGTGTGGGGGCAGAGGCATGTGGCTAATTCAGGTAACCGGAAAGCTGGCTTTTATTATTCCTCCAGCTTGTAACTCGCAACAGTTGTTTTTCCCTTTTCTTTTCTTTTCTTTGTTCTGTTTTGGTTTGTTTTTTGGGGTTTTTGTTTTGTTTTGGTTTGGGTTTTTTCCCCCCTCAAGTGGGATGGGAGGAGCAGGTTGTCTGGCAGCACTGCGTATAAATACTCAGCCCAAGGAAGCCCAGCGGATCTGGTGAAGTTTTACTTGGATTGCTTTGGCGACAGGCGAGTCCTGTGTCTGGAGGGCAGACGGGTTTTCCTCACGTGCGAGGGAACCGTCTCCCTCCGCGGTGGGGTTCGGGGACCCGTCTGGAAGGGGGTCCTGCTGCCCGTCTTGGTGCTGGCGGCTTCGTGCAGTGTAAAATGAAAGAGCAGAGGTGCTGGTGCAAGTAATGTGAGCTGAGGTGAGGGCAAAGTGGTATTGCTGCTCTTGCGGCAGTTCCCAAAGCCATAAAACAGCTGCAGAGCTGTGTAAAGTCTAACGGCATCGGTTGCGTAAGGAGCGGGGTCGGAGTTCCCATCGCCTGCTCGAATGCACCCTCTGGAGCAGTCAGCCTCTGGATGATTCTTGCGGTACGTTGTAGTCCTGTGGTCTTTACGTGGCAGCATAGTGTGTGTAAAAGTTTTGCTGTGACGCGGGAAGACTTGGAGGGATTCGGGGAAGGACAGCTTTGAGCTGCTAGCAGTGCCACTTCTGTGCCCCTTTGTTAACAGACGTTATCTGCCTGGGTGCATGTGTGCACATCGATGTGGGTATGCACTTCTCAGCATTTGAAAACCTACTGATTAACTTTTAAAAAGTTAATCGGGATTTAGTGTTGAGGGTCAGTCAGCGGAAAGCTGGTCTGCTCGCTGAGCTGCAGAGCTGCAGCAGCAGTTTCTGCCTCTGGCGTGCTGTGAGCACCCATCTTTTTGCGCTTGTGTTTCAGCGCGTAGTTTACTGAGGCATAGTTTCTCTTCCAGTGCTGATTTTGTTTCTTCTTTTCCAGAAAAAGAGGAAGTTACTGTAAATGGAGAAGATGAAAAAGAACGGAAAGACCCCTATTTTGTGGAAACACCTTACGGCTACCAGCTCGACTTAGATTTTCTGAAGTATGTGGATGATATACAAAAGGGGAATACCATTAAGAAACTGAACATCCGGAAGAAGAGGAAAGCCATACCAGCCTCGGCAGGTACCAAGAGCTCTGGTGGCCAGTGCAGTGGCTGGACCTCCACGGAGTCTCTCTCTTCATCGAACAGTGATGAGAACAAGCAGTCTTGTCTGGCAGCGAGGAGTCAAGTAACCTCATTTGCTGCTGCGAGACCCTTGGTTTCCTTTGAAGCATCTCCTTCCTACTTAACCGTCCCTGAGAGTAAGCAGCTTCCTCCTCCCTCCCCCCAGCCTCCTCGGCACAACCTCCATGTAACAAAAACCCTCATGGAAACGCGGAGGCGACTTGAGCAGGAGAGGATGATGCAGGTCACACCTGGAGATGTCCGCAGGCCCCGGCTTTCCAGCTTTGGAGGCATGGGCTCCACAAGCTCCCTCCCCTCTTTTGTGGGATCCAGCGGGTACAGTCACATGTCTCAGCAGCTGCAGAATGGGTATCAGGGGAATGGTGACTACGGTGCCTGCTTCAGCCCCTCCTTGGGCAGTTCCATTCGTCACAGCCCGATGAGCTCGGGAATATCCACGCCGGTCACCAATGTGAGCCCGGTGCATCTGCAGCACATCAGGGAGCAAATGGCAGTTGCCCTCAAGCGTCTCAAGGAGCTCGAGGAGCAAGTCAAGACCATTCCTGTGCTGCAGGTCAAAATTTCAGTGTTACAGGAAGAGAAGAGGCACATGATGGCCGAACTCAAAAACCAGAGGAAAGCCACTCAAAATGACACGTACGGTTTCAGAAAGCGATCCTACAGTGCGGGAAATGCAGAGCAGTGGGAACACATGTCTCAGGTGAGAAGAGGTGGAGAGCTGTATATAGATTGTGAGGAAGAGGTGGAGAGCGTGGAGCAGAGCTCTCAGAGGATAGAAGAGTTCAGGCAGCTGACTGCTGAGATGCAAGCCCTGGAGAAAAAAATCCAGGATAGCAACTATGACAGTCCAGCAAACCTTAGGGTGAACAGAGAAAGCCTGACAAAAGAAACCCGATCTGTTGCTGTAGGTGCTGATGAGAACATGAACAATGTGATTGTATACAACAGATCTGCGAGGCAACACAGAGAAGTAGCTGTGGGGACAGAGAAAGAAGTGAGAGAGTCTGGGGTTGGGGTGACAGAGGCCATGCTTGGCTTGTCTACGGAGGTTGAGAAAGAGATAGAGCTTCAGCAGCAGACCATTGAAGCCCTTAAGGAGAAGATTTACAGGCTAGAGGTTCAGTTAAAGGAAACAACCCATGACAGGGAAATGACCAAATTAAAACAGGAGCTGCAGGCGGCTGGGTCTAGGAAAAAAGTGGATAAAGCCATGATGGCTCAGCCCCTTGTCATCAGCAGGATGGTGGAGGCCGTCATACAAATGAAAGACCAAATGGTGGGAGACCACGTGGATGTTGCAGATTCGTCGGTGGGAAACCACCTGCAGATGAGCAGCGTCGGCACCTCCTGCAGACCTGCCGTGCGGAGCGCGGCTGCAGGTCCTGAGTTGCTGATGAGCCGGTGGCTGGTGAGGGAGAGGGCAGAGGTGCGAGACCAGGGCACGGGGAGGTCCATTGAGCTGCGCAATAAAGCGGTGGGCGCAGAGACAAGCGTCTGTGAGACAGGTGTCAACACGGAGGAGCTGGCAGGCGCTCCAAGCCCTGGCCGGACAGCGCAGTCAGTTGGAGCGGTGAGGTCTGTGGGCTGTGGAGATTGCTCGGTGGACGTAGTGGTTTGCACCCCCAAGGAGCGTGTGTCCCGTGAAACGGCCACAGAGGCTGTGCCCAGAGCAGAGGCGATGGTGATGGCCGTGCCTTCGACGGCTAGCCGGCAAACCAGCACCGCTTTGGAGATGGTGAGCCAGTGCACCGGCACGGAGACAGCCTCCCTGGCAGACTGTGGGACAAACACTTTTCTGAGCAGCTGCGATAAACAGACCAACACGGAGAGCGTGGAGATGCGGAGTGTGGCAGTAGGAGATGGCCGGGTGAAGGACATACACACGTCTGCTAAAATGCGTTCAGTTGGAGTGGGCACCTTGCTCTCTAGCCACTCTGGATGTGAAAAGCCCTCTGCAATAAAAACCAAAGACTGTGGCGTTGGGCAGATAAACGTTCATGAGAACTACCTGGTTGGTCTTAAAATGAGAAGCATTGCCTGCGGACCCCCTCCGTTGCCAGTTGTGCCGGCTGGCACCAGGAGCATCGGTGTTGGTGGAGAGTCTGTGTGCGAGCCGGTGAGTGGTCTTTTGGAAAGCTCTCTGCCTCCGCCTGAGCTGAGGACAGGCTTGGATCACTACATTGAGCGCGTGCAGAAGCTGCTGCAGGAACAGCAGACACTGCTTGCTGAAAATTACAGTGAATTGGCAGAAGCCTTTGGGGAGCCCCACTCCCAGATTGGATCTCTCAATTCGCAGCTCATCAGCACCCTCACCTCCATCAACTCTGTCATGAAATATGCCAGCACAGAGGAGCTGCGGAGCCTGGACCTTCAGAAGCAGTGCATGGAGAGAAGCACCGCATCAGGTAAGCCCAGCGTCTGGGCATGCATTTGGTCTGTTCCCAGCCAGTGCTGCAGGTCAGTCACCTGCTAGGCTCTCACTTAGTTGGGAAGCAAGTTAAGTAATCCTCCCCGATGACAGGCAGAACATAACGTTGTTGCTGGATGTGCCTGTTGGATATTCTCTCCAGCCCACCACTGGTAACTGAAAAACCACAGGTGGTTTTACCTTTCCCAGTCCAGCAGACTCTGAAGGGCATGATGATGATGACTCTGACCATGCAAGAGAGGTATCAAAAAGTATGCAGGGTTTGACTGCCATGCAAGGTGTTGACTCCATTTTTTAACTTCAAGAGTATTTGAGGTTAATGCCTGTAGGTTTAGAATTTTGTCCTTCCTCTAAACTTGGCATGCAGTTTTTAAAAACTATGGTGTTAGATTTGACAGAGTTGAAAGTCACATTCAGCGTTTGTATCAAAGTGACTTGTTTCCACAGCCATTTCCCTGGATTTTGTAGTGTTTCTTCCACTGCCTTTGTTCCTTGTGCCTCTCCCCATTCCAGCAGGGCTGATTGCTTTATAATAGACAACTCCAGAGAGCTTCACAGAAACCACATTTTGCATCTTCTCTGTTCCAATAACCGTTTGTCCTAATCCCTAATTACAGCCTCATGTTTGAAAGGCATAAGCTGTAATTACTGCTGGAGGTTTTGGTGACACCCAGGAAAGTCAAGAATTGAGATTTAAGTACTCCTTGCATTTTATTTATTAACTTTAAAATCTATACAATTAATTTGAGGGATTTCTTGTATTCCCTGGGGTAAAGTTGCTATTATTATTATTATTATTATTATTATTATTATTATTATTAATAATAATAATAATAATAATAATAATAATAATAATAATAACAACTTTACCCCAGGGAATACAAGAAATCCCTCAAATTAATTGTATAGATTTTAAAGTTAATAAATAAAATGCAAGGAGTACTTAAATCTCAATTCTTGACTTTCCTGGGTGTCACCAAAACCTCCAGCAGTAATTACAGCTTATNATTTCACATTCTTGATAAAATTAATTTGGAATAATTTTATTTTAACTTGTAATGCCATTATCTTTAGCTGTGGATGCTAAGTGTAAAATCTCTTTATTTTTAGTCCCTGGTGAGAACTACATGCCAGGACTGCGTGCATAAACCAAGCTCTGGGCTGTAACAGTTTAGACCCATGGAGAATTGGAGTGGGAAGGAGGTGATAAGCCTGAGATGTTTCCTCTTCTCTTTCTATTAATTTCAAAAATACTGTCTTTATGACATTTATCTGCTGGTCCTGGTGCCTGTTCCTATGGTTTTACAGAATATGTGTTACTTTTCTTCTGTAAAAGGATTTTTGACGAATGAAGCACTAATTTCAATAATTCTGTAAACACTGGAATGAATAAAGCCCTTTTTTTTTTTTCGTGCATCAGCATCTCATGATAGCTTGTGAGCTCTTAGTCAGTCTTTCCTCACATTTAGGTCTCTTGGATGTAGCTTTTCGGGTGTCTTGTGTGTGAATTTAATAAGCACTGCTTTCTCCAGGCCTGGTGTCTCAGCCTGGTTTCTGTAAAGGTTGTATAAATATAAAACTCCTTCAGAGTACTGAGTCTCTAGTTCAGTTTGGTTAAAATGAGCAATTGGGTTTAAGCTACTGAAAGAAGCATGACCTTGCAAGCCTCTTTTCTTAGAAAAACAGGCTGAAAATAGAGGCAGAAGTGTCTGGTTTCAGATTAGCAGCAGCAGTGTCACCTTTAATATTTTATTCAAAGAGCATCCTTTGGAGGTGCCTCTTAGAGGCCAGGTCCTTTTAGGGCAAAAATACCGGCTGGCTTTGAGACATGTGATTTGGGTACCGGTTCGCCACGTTCAAGGGTTAGTGGTCCCTACTGCCTCTGATACCTGAGGTAGCACATCAGTCAAATTCTCAGCCTTACAGATTTTTCTCCCTACTCGTGCTGGGGAGATGGGGGTGTGCTGCAGGAGTGTCTGCCGTCTGACAGCCCATGGCACAGCTTGTGCAGGCGATGGAGACGCTGGCACGCGAGCTGGAGCCTGCTGCGCGGGGCGCGGGCTGGCTCTGCAGCTGGCATCCTGAGACACAAGCCAAGCGGACGTCTGAGATGATCTCTGAACCAGGTCTATTAGCAATTAGTATATTGCTTGTTGCAAAATAAACACCTTCACTTCTGTAACTAAGCAACTCGTATTTACATACGCGCTGTCTTTCACAAGCCCTAGTGGTGTCAGGGAAATTAAACCCGCTGGCCAGACAAGCCAATATCCACTCCGCAAAGTCATGTTAGCCAGCATCGGCACCCTGTCTGGGTGCAGCTGGATTGTATGGATGTGGGTGACATACATAGACGCTAACTGATACTTCCTCTTCGACCAGACAGTATATAGGAGGACTAAGAGAGGGTTCATTGTCTCAGAATTTTTGAGAAGTTTCAGGAAGTTATATTTGAGTGCATGTGTTTTGCAAAATACCAGCCAGAGGCGTAATGTCACTTGTAGGGGTTTTAATTACATGGGCTTTTCACAAGTCTGGTAGATGGATGTCTTTCACAGGCTAGGAGTTTGCAAAGGTGGTATTTTAAAAAAACTGCTCTACTGTTGCCCGGAAAAATTATCTGAGCATATTTGACCTGAAAATGCATGGTTATTTTGCCTCAGTGATCTTTGGAGTATCAGTGTTGTGGTCAATTTTTGGAGCAATCCTGACAGAGCACCCCAGTGGAAGCATTACACTAATCATCATGAGGAAGGAGGCGACTTCTTGAATTATGACTTGAGGGAGTGAAAGGACGTAGGAAGTAAGTGGGATCAGAAAGTCTCAGGGGTTTGGAAAACATGATGTGCCATCTGGTGGAAATATCTTTCAAGGTTTTCAACTCTAGCTTTCACCCAGAGCTGGGGAGGCAGGCTGAGGGACCGTGGAAAGACCAAAGGATTGATGGTGGTATGAGAAGCCTTTGGTTTTCCAAAGGTAGTATGTAGGACTAATGAGGTATTGTGGCCATGGTTGTCTCTCTCTTTGTCATCATTCATCCTGCAAAACCAGCAGGGAATTGGAGAAAGCTGTTTTCTCTTTACAGCTCATCTGTTTGACAAAGTTTGTAGCCTTTTCTCTCAAAGACTGTGTAGCTTGATGGGTCGGTAGCCCCGCTCCTGGCAGCATGGACCACGCTAGTGTGGTTGAAGACTTGAGGCTTGCCTGAGGCTCCAAAGCCAGTGCTGTTCAAGGCGCAGGCATGTTGGTGGACGCTGCAAAGCTGTGGGCCGCTACAAATCGCACTGGTTGTCTACGTCTAGGCAAGCAAATGAAGCCCTCAGCTTCAACTCTACCACAGATGCATGCCTTAATCACCAGGTTAAGTTTCTGTACAGATGTGCTTGTTTGTGTAACGCACAGGATCCATCCATCTGTCTGCTGGGGAGAGGGTGACTGACGTACATGAAGCATTTTGAATATTCCCCGGAAGGTAGTGTATGGTGCAAAACGGTCACACAGATGGACTCATCTGTGTGCCGGATGAGTACCGTTGATTCATGTGTGTCTGGCTGGCATGTCAAAGAACGCAGCGCCTCCTCTGCATTTTTCATACGGCAGGTGGTATCTATTGACCTGCTAGTTGTGGAAACATACAAAACTCAAATGCCTACATCATTCAAAAATGGTGGTGACCTCTGTATTAGGTGCTGAGGCATTTAGCTAGGGTTTTTTTTTTTGTTTTGTTTTAAATACCCACCCAGTTATATCAGAAGAAAAGCAGAGGCCTGGTCAATAATTGTCCTATAAAGACATTATTCAAGTGAAAATCCATAAACCTCTGTAAAGAGGCTTGACGTACCTTCCCTGGTCATGCATTAACACAAGGTTATTACTATTATCGTTAGAATATTTGCTGTTTTCATTCTGTGGCAGCACTACATGGAGTGTTTGAATTTGAAAGCTGCTGTATCTCCTCATTTTTGCTTCGGTTACTAAAGACTGTAATTTGCCATAGTAGACATAATTTTTTCTTTCAAATCCATTGCTGCTTAAAGAGTAGCAAGCTCCAGCCTGCTAGCCTATCTGTTAGAGTGACTTTGGTAGAGCCCCAGTTCTCTCCCTGTGCTGTGGCACAGGAACGCGATGTTCAGACACTGAGCTTTGCTCAGAGTTCAACTCCCATGGTAACAGGCACACCTATGAATATTTAATGGCAGGAGATTCCCATTTTTCCAGGGAAGTGTTGCCATATTTCAGCAACAATAAAGCATCAGCTGAGATCAACTCCTCATAAACGAGAAATAAGAACAGCTCTGAGATCACCTTCCTGCTGTGCCCAGCATCACAAGATCCCTTGATCCACCACTCGTCAGGAAAATTAAGGGTGGCTTTTACCAAGCTTCACACGCAGTTGTCTTGGAAAAGAAAGCATTTCATAAATAAAATTATTAGCTGCTTCCCAGACGTGTAATTTTTTGTGTTCAGTCTTGTTCAATGAAAGGAATTGGTTTTGACTTCCAGTTTCAACAAACTGGCTTCACAAGCAAGTTTGGGGATGGAAAGCAGCTTCTCAACACAAAGAAAATGGTTAAAGCAAGAGTGAAAATGAAATTGAGATTGTTCTTGCAATCCTATTAATGGAGCCATCCTGCTAGAAGGAGGATTTTCCCTGGAGCCAAATGGTAGTTGCAACATTTACCTATGCCTGGGCCCTAAGTGAATCTGGCTTCTGTTGGTTTATCGTATAAAAAGTTCATCTGTAGTAATTTTTTCTTCTGAAATTTTAAATTCACTGACTTTTAACCTGGAATGGCTCAAAAGTACCTTTTAAAGTGAAACTACACTTAGTCTTCTGAAGGTAACACATTTATCAGGTGGATTGATTAATATCCATTGTTGTCGATGTTTAAACATAACATGTTTGCTCATCACTGCATTTTATTTACCTTAGTGGAATGATTTTTTTCTTCAGTAGTTATGATGTGT
The DNA here is from genome assembly GCA_013400535.1 of Scopus umbretta. Lineage (NCBI taxonomy): Eukaryota > Metazoa > Chordata > Aves > Pelecaniformes > Scopidae > Scopus > Scopus umbretta. The sequence continues at coordinate 84,677 of VZTL01029811.1, forward strand.
AGACCAAATGGAAAATGGATTAAAAATTATATGAAAAAAATAACTTTTTAAGGGTAAAGCAACTTAGTAAGATTTAAGACCACTGGAGAAGACTTTGTGTTCTTCAGTTACAGTAATTTCATAGGGAGCTTATTGCTACTGTGAAGAAATTTTGCAGTATGAAAGGAAGTATTTCCTTGCTGTATATGCTCCAGACAACATTTATTTACTGTCTTTAATAGGGAGTATATGTTGTATAATTGGCTGTTATAAATGTATTGTGCAAATAAATGCTTGCACTGATCAACAGGTTAAAAATATAATCTCTGTGCAGCTACCACATAGGCAGCAGGCTAGTGCCCTTTTTTTAGCTAGAAGCCTGTGACGTTCCAGCCAGAGTGCTAGGTTCTCATCCTGATGGTATTTAATTCCCCTGGCCTCATTTGCATGTCTCTCGATTTCCAATGTTATAAAAGTATTGCCAGGCTAAATCATTTTTATAGTGATACTTAGGTTTGCTTCTATCAGACTAAATTGAATTTTTCAAAAGCAGGGAAAGGCCAGACTTCCATTATCACGAGTTCAACACAAATTCAGGGGAAAAAATACTGTTCAAAACTCACCCAGTGATTTCCCTGAACCAGCCTACTATGTGACTAGTTATGCTTTCATAAATGGGAGGAAAGGTCTGCAGTTATGAAGGGAAATAGCACCTTAATAACAATAAATGGATTTTATAGGTGCCAGAAATGGTATGGGTAGTCTGCTGCTGACATACAGTAGTTTTGCTGTCACCCTGGTTTAAATTGGTGAGATTTTCAAAAGAAGCACAAATGATTTAGGAAAAGAGGTTCCTTCAGAAAAGGAACAGGTACCCTCATTCCCTCAGACCACTGAGGCTAAACCACTGAAGATGCTTTGGTCACTTGTTTCCCTCTGAAATTGTTGAGAGTCGCTTTCTGCATAAAGGTTTATCAACAGTTGAAGTCTTTAAGTTTTTTGTTTTGTCTTACACTTCTGCTTCTAAATTACTTGTGAACTTTTCCAAGACCCCATACTATGTTGCAAAAAACATTTAGAAATTCCTGGCAGCTCCATGCTGTGGTTAGCTACGCTATATCAATACACAGAAACATGCATCAAGTTTGCATTATTTGCCCTCAATGGTAAACTAACAAAAATCAGCAGGGTGAGTCTACCCAAGTGGCACTGTCTGGAGGCAGTGGCTGGCTAAATGTTGAACCTGCTGACTGATTTACTCTCAGTGTTGTGCACCGCAACCTGGTGTCAGCGAGAAGAGCTCTGTGCAAGCATACCCGAGATCTGTGTGAGGTGAGATGAAGAGTCTATTTTAAGGTGTGTGTAGACTGGTGGTAATCTTCAGCCAGGATTTCACTTCCACACTTGAGAAGCCTCCAGCCCTGGCAGTGACCCTGCAGCCTTGTTTGAGGAAGAGGGAACTTGGCTCTTCGAACCAGCATTTGGTTTGGGCAGCAGTTGGTTAATCTGTTAAACCATTGATCATCATAGTGTTGGATAGCACAGCTGCTTCCTTCATCCATTTTTCCAAGTGATTAGCACTAGGTTGCTGCTCTCCAAGCATCTCCAAGCATCTCCAAGACCATTGGCAGTCTTGTAAAGGGAAAGACCTGAGAGTTGATGTTAAATGCTAATTAATGGCTTGCAGCATTAATGCTGTGTTGGGTCCAAAGCTGCCTTTCTTTGAACCTTGGGTACCGTAGACCCAGTAAGTGTAAACACCTAACAGCTGTGTTGGGAGAATGACTGTGCTGGCCAGTTTGTCTAATGAACACTTCTTTGTTGTGTGCTTGACCTCAAGCCTTGATGTCACCCTCTTTTGTCAGGTGCTGGGGGGCGAGCAGGACAATTCTTCTTGTTTGAAGGCATGGACAACATGCCTCAGATCCTGGACTCAGTGTGGTGCTTCTCAGCCACTGAGGGACGAACCAGAAGAGGGAACGTACTGAGATCTTGTTGCATCGGTGGCAGGTTTAGCTAGGGGAGAGGCTGTGAAGCAGGGGAGAAAAGTCTGCTACTGTCTTTCTTTCTCTCTGTCCTACCCTGCAGCTCCCTCCCCAGCTGTGTCCCAGTGCAGAAGGGAGACACCTGAGGGAGTTCAGACTCTGGCTTTGGGGGGCTGAGCATTGCTGAGGGGGGATGACAGGCCGCACCAAGGTGCCGTCAGTTCACATCAGGCAGAACCCCTGCTCTGTCCTGCCAGAGCCCTACCAGCTGCCCTCAGCTCCAGCATGCACAAGCCCATCCATGTCCCCAGCACATGCTGAGGTTATCACAGCTGCCTTCAGAGGAGGACTATGAAGAGACAGAGAGACTTTAGCTGACAGTAGACCTTCGGAGACTTTGCATATCTCTGCTGCTTCAGAGCAGGTCCCCTCTGCTCCCTCCTGGTGTCTTTGGTGGTGAGGCTGGAGCAGAAGGGGTGACCTGGTAAAACCAGCCAAGGCAGCCACCATCAGCTGCAGTTGGAAGTGGTTACTCTGTTCAGTACTGTCTAATTGGAGCAGTTACTGCTCCAAGCAAGCGGAGGGAGAGGCAGATTCCTTATTTTTCAACTAAGGGAGTTTAAAAATCATTGGTTTTGGCTCGGCACTCCATCACCTTGGCAGCCCTCTTCTCCTTGGCTGGCAGATGAGGGATGGCGCTCGCTACCGGGAAGAGACCTGACTGAAGTCTGTCACCATTGCGAAGTGATCAGAGGTGGAGGAGCGAGGGCAGGACGTCCCTGTTGATTTCCACGGGTGCCCATTTTGTCCCGAGCACCCAGGCACGTCTTTAGAGGGGTTTCTCCTGCACGGGGAGCAGTGGGGTGACTGTTGCCTCACCCCACACATTCTTCCCTGAGAGGGCAGAAGCTTTTTGGCTGTAACTGTAGTGACATGTCTGTCAATAGTCTGCCTTGTGCCTTTCCCAGCAAGCAGCTTCCCCCTGTAGCTTGGAGAAACTAAGCACTTGTAGAAGTGGGCAATAGGTCTCGTTGCTGGAGAAGGTGTCTTCAAAATGCATGTGGGATGAGACTTGGTTGGCAGCTTAGAGACTTGAGTGGGAACAAGAGCAAGAGGAAGCTGCTGGGAAGTTTGGAATGTTTGGAAAAATTATCTTCATTATGTCCTGTCATAGGGGAAAGAAAAAAAAAACAACCCAAACAACAACAAACAAACAAACAAACAAAAACCCCACAAAACAAACCCACAAAACAAACCCTGAGGTAAGCAAGAAGCGAGAAAGGCAGTCTAGGAAGAGCAATCAAGATGTCAGCTGTATTTCTAAAAGTGAATATTTGGAATTTACTTTACTACAGTGTTTTAGCATCCTGTGCAGTGGCACTCCTCTATTTGAATGAGGAGGCTGTAGCTTAATTCTTGATAAACACAAAGGAAAAAAACTGGAGGCAGAAGTGATTGAAGCAAGCTTTTAAAGAAAGAAGTGATAGTGTTTAAAGTAAATTAAACACTATCTCTTTTTTCCCTTGTAATGCTAGCAAGATTACTTAAGGAAGAATGTGTGTTTAAAAAAACAGTTCATTCCACAAACGAAAGCATTTGTACAGCTTTGTATAGCAGTCATAATAGCACAGCTGGAGGAACTCCAGGGGAATCTTTAAAAGTCTGTGCGTAATTAGCTCTGCCTTTTAAACACACAAAGGGCAAAAATGAGTGGATGCCAGCAAATCAGAAAAAAAAATGTATAACCCAAACATTTGGTATTTGATTTGAATACAACTACTAGTTTGGTACAATTCTGAAAACAAACAAAAAAAAAAAAAATAGAAAGAAATGCAGTGGGTGGGAGTTTATTGCAGTTGTCTCACTAAGTGGCTAAAGTATATAACTTTCATAATTAGTGGAATGCTGGCAAAAAGGAAAATTTCCTGAAGAGTTTCTGCTTTCATGGAAAATGCCAGTTCTTAAAAAAAAGTAAGAATAAAAGGGTACCACTTTTGCAGAAGGAACCTTCAGAATCCATGAATGTGCTCTTCAGGCAGGTCAGCAAGGAGAAGCTCAGCGAGTCCACCATGGGCCAGGGTGGCAGGAGCTGGGGTCACTGTGCATACTGAAAGAGAAGGAAAAGGAAGGAGCACTCCTTTCATCCGTTTTAAAGCCAGCATCTTTATAGTTTGTATTGTATGTTTTCATGGAACCAAAAACTCACAGCTGGTTGTTTTTTTTATTTTCTGATAGTGATCACACCCTTTTCCTATTGGATCCTCAGAAAAGAGTATTGCAGAGCACCAATGTTGCCCTTATTTTTTCCAATTTGTTTTTTTTCCCTCCTGTCCATCATAGCATTGACGGAAATGTTTTGGTGTGACTCCTCTGTGATGCCTACTGTCTCCTCTGGCAGGTGCTACTTTGGAGTACATCCCTCACGGTCAAGTTGCAAACGCCCACATAACTTCAAATTTGCGAACGCTGAAATTGGAGCAGGACATTGTGCCTGCTCAGGAGGAGAGGAAGACTCCCCTGGTGGAAGCTGTTCGGGGAAGGAAGTCCTTTTCTTCTCAGGACAAAACTCTTGCTCCAATTAACCTGACAGATGACCAGCTTGCCTCTGGCCTCTATGGTAATAACTGGCTCACATTCACCTTTCATTGTGCAAATGGAGTTTGAATACGAAATACAGTTAAAGGAGGCTTTCAGGGTTCTCAAAATTGTGAAAGCAGGGAAAGATGTGGCTACAGGGAAAGTCACAGTGTGAGACCTTGTGTCTGCAGATGGTGGTTAGTTTTTAAATGGCAGATTGTGGCACATCAGTGAAATGCCATTTAGTGTCTTCATAAGTAAAATGTACGGAGAGAGAAAGGGTTAATGATTTTTTTAAAAAAACTTAAATTCGTACAAATGTTTTAGCTGTCTTATGCTTAGAGATTGGTTTTAAAGTTGTTTCAGTGAATACTAAAAACTAAAGAAATAGCCTCGATTAAACCTCCCCACCGTATTGAATAGGTTATTGTTAAATGTGCTGTCTGTACTAAAGCGTTGGTTCTGGCAATGACCTGCTGTCATCTGACACCAATAATTAAGATTTTCTTAACAAAGCAGAGTAACCCATTGCAATGTTAGAAGTCTTTCACAAAGAGCAAAGGGAAAAAAAAGTATATTTTCTTAGTTTTCTAAAGCATCATAAAGATGAGCAGCATGTTGGAAGATGGGAAAGTTAGGCTAAACTAGTTTTCTGTTTCCAGAGTGGTTTTTTGGAAGTGTTCTTCTGTATTTCCAGTGTGCATCTCACACCATGAGTGTATGTATAAAAAGATTAGGAAGCCCAGCTTCAGTTGGTAAATTAAACAGAAAGCTGTTTGTTTGTTTTGAAAAATTGTCTAAAGATGCTGCAGTCAAAGCGAGCCACAGATTTGTGCTGATATGTGTGCTTTGTCTCCCTTTTCCACAGTATGTACCAACAATGAAAACACACTAAAATCTATCATGAAGAAAAGGGATGGGAAAAAGGATTTGAGCAACACCAAGAAGAACCTGCAGTTTGTTGGCATTAATGGCGGGTAAGAGACCTGTCTCCAAAAAATGTGTCATTGTAGCACTTTCACAGTGGGAAGGAAAGGAGGATCCCAGGAGCTTATGCATAGCTTTGGCCTGTCCTTCAGGCTAAGGTGCATCTGCTGATTTTAAGGGTCAGAGGGCAGAAAGAAACAGCTGAGCTCATCTTAATCCTCCGTGAACCTTTTGTGCTTGCATATCACATGTGGCATCAGTTTCCAGTACCTGTACATTAGATTGCTGCCAAATTTAACACAGGAAAATGAAACAAAGAGCCATGGGAAAGTTTCTCAGGCAATATTTTAGTAAGGAAAACTTCAGTATGTATTTGGCAGCTGACAAGCACAGCATTGTGCTATTGAACAATACAGCAAGAGATGGCATTGCCTAAGAATTAACTTGTCTGGCGTTGTGCTAGATAAATACAGAAACTTTGCTACACAAATACAGAAAACAGTATGGAAAATTATCTTCTTTTAAAATATTACTTACCCTTGCAGAATGTTGCAGAGATCTTCAGAATGGTTTCACCAAGTTGCTTTTGTATAGCTTTTCTAGCTCTTTCCTTCGTTTAGTTTTTCTTTAGTACAAATGCCTTGTGCAGTATGTAGCCTAAATATCGCAATTACTTCACTTCATATGCATTGGCTAAAAGTATTATTACTTATAGTGGGGGAATGTTATCACTCATAAATCACTGTGGTACATTAGAAGAATAGGCATAGTACATTAATTCGTCAGCTGTTGGGGTTGGTGACGTAATACGGTTCATTAGAATCAGCATTTTAGTTGTCCAGATCACTTATATTTCACCTAAAATAACAAAATGTTTTGGATTGTCACAGGAAAAAGTGTTAAGATTGTAGCTGTTGTCTTTAGACAGGTTTGTTAGCTTCCCTGCTTATATCTGCCTAGTAAGGCAACAGCACAATTTACACTGAGCGAAGTGATTTAATTTTGGGGCTAAGACAAGGTCTGACAAGAGTGTTAAGACTTCTGTTTAAAAAAGGTTGTTCTTCTCCCATTACACCCTGTATGCATTGTAATCACAGTGTCAGTTGGCGGTGACACTGAGTTCAGTGAGTAGAAAAGGTCTCTAGGTAGAAAACAGGAGGACTAAGCCTTTGCAAGACATTTTTCAACTTGCAGCAGTGCAGGCAGGTACTGACCACTGCTGATGGCACTGAGCAAGCACCCCTGCCCGTTCTCCCCCCAGGTATGAGACAACATCCAGCGATGACTCCAGCTCTGAGGAGAGCTCCTCCTCAGATTCGGAGGAGGAGTGCGAGGGCCATGAGTACCCTGGTGACCGGCACATGGAGGAGGGCCAGCCTGTGCCCTGCGTCCCGGACGTCTGCACCATGGGGGCTGAGAAGGACAGCACCCCCTCGGAGTGCGAGGCCGAGGAGGTGGAAATCAGAGAGAGGTAGGCTGCTTGCCCTCTCCCAAGCACCTCTGAGTGGGGTTACCCCTGCTCGTTGCATGCTGTGAGCCACAGGCTGTGTCTGTGCTGGTGGAGAAAACACCAGCCCCCATTGCTGCTTGACTGCTGCCAGCTTCCCTGAGTGGGTAACCAGAGGTGGTGTCATGGCAAAATGACCATGTGAGTGGGGAGAAGGTCTTGGAGGGTGTCCTTTCCAGCAGCTGACCCCAGTGGCTTTAAATGGTCCATTTATAGTGAAACCCAGGTGGCTCCCCGCCAGCAGAGGCTCTACCAGGTCACAAATGGCACTCGTTTGGGAGCAGACAATGCCTTATTAACAGCCTGGTCTGTAAAACAGTAAGTAAGCAAGCAAATGAGTCAAGAACCATGCATACCAGGTCAGCAGCCTGCTGGGAGCACATCTTCCATTTGTGCCTTCCACAGCATCTCAGCTGTGGCTGGAACTCCTCGGTAACATGATGGGGTACAGCAGCAAGGAGGTCGTCCAGCTTTGTATGGATCATACACTATCATATGCTCTAAGGCTACCCATCATACACTTGTTCAGCATTTCACGTCTTAAGTTACTTTTCAAATTGCTGGTAATGAGCTGTAAAAGGTAGCATTTGACCGGCAAGGCATTATTTTTTTTTTTGGCACATGGAAAGCAGTGGTGTGGTGAGATTTTACTGATTCTTGATTAGTGAATGGACAAAAGGAAGTATAAACATAGTGAAAGGATATTTTAATAGATACTGAGTTTGGCAGATGTTTACAAATGTGCTAGCTTGGTAAATTGTGTAAGTGGAATAATAACAGTAAAAGAGCTAAGACAAAATTATTATGTCATGTTTCACTGGAGATATAGCTTAGCATCAAGCTCATCTGTAATTATCAAATGCTGAATTAAAGAGATGCAGAAGTTCATAATTAAGGACTATTTGTAGGCCTTGGAGCTGTGAGTTTTAAAGTGCCCTGAGCTTCATTTATACAGTACTATAGCCTGTTATTTCACAGGTTGCACAAAATGATGGGTAGTTTCTCAGAGGAGCTCTCTAATTTATACTTACCCTAGCAAGGGGCAATGGTAAAGAGGGGCAGCAGAACAGCTTAGATAGCCACGTTTACTTGAGGAGCATGTTCTTTGCAAGTTGGCTGTCCTGGCAGTGCCCTTCAAGGGGAGAGGCAAGGGCACATGGCCACTTGGGACCGAGCATGGTCCCTGCAATGGTGGAGCATTTCATTGCTTTGGAAGCACCAGCAGCTGGCTTGTAGCCCTGGAGGGCTAAAATGCCTGCCTTACACACGAGTGTGTTAGCCTCTCTGCTTTTTGGGAGACTTTTTCTGGAAAATTGCTGTTACCCTCTGTGGCAGGTTGTAGGCAGAGATGGTTGGCCACAGCCTCGTGTGCCATGTGGCCTCCTTATTTTCAGCTGTTCCCTGAGTTTTGAAATTATTGATGGAAAGGGGGCAGAAGTGGAAACATGAAGGAGGACTGGAGAAAGAGTGTAAATTTCCAGAGTGGACAGGATGAGAAAGTCTGGTTCTGGTGAGTGATATAAAATGGGAGCCAGCAGGGAGGCACCGCCTGTGCCCTTTCCCACCCGTTAATTCCATTTCCGTCACAACTATTGGCATTTCCTCTTGTTAATCAAGTAATCAAAGCACACAGTATGCAATACATGCTCTGCAGTCATACAGCAGTAGGTGAGAATTTCCACTAGAAGGGTTGCCAAGTCTGAAGCACAGAAGTGATGCGTCGGCTGCTCTCTGTTCCCGCTGCTCCTCCCATGTACATCTGGGAAACACATTTTTCCTCCTTGCAGAGGCCCACAGCCTCACCAACAGCTCCACTCGCTGTGGAGGGAGTCCTTGTGGAGAAGAGCTGCCAGAGCGGCTTCTGTGTTGCAGCCCCTGATAGCTTGCCTAGAAACATTCATTCCCACACAACTTTCAGAAAGGTAAATGTTTCTATGCTGAAACATTGAGAGAAAAAAATTAAACGTGCCGTGTATTCTGCTGTCTCCCTTAGATATGAACTAAGTGAAAAAATGCTTTCTGCCTGTCACCTGCTGAGAAGCAACATTGATGACCCCAAGGCGCTGACCAACAAAGATGTGGTAAGCAATGCAGGGCAAAATTCTCTCCAAGATGCAACAGAAAAACTTCAGGGAGGGATAACTTCTGGTTTTGCAGGACCAGGTCCACAGTGGCTAGGCAGAAGAGGATTTCATCTTTCCTGGAAGAGTCACAAAGTGCTTTTTCTATCAGGAGACTTGTGCTTTATGTGCTGAGGTGGTGTCATCCCAGGGCACACATAAAAATAGTAACATGAAAGCACAGTTTCAACACAGTCGTGCATTCCCATGTTATTTTTGTAAGTGTTGCTTTAGCACTGCTGTGGATGGCTCTCAGACCTCACATTAAGAGACCGCACAGGGTGAGGAGCCTGTTTTGTCCCATGACAAAAGCTTAGAGTCTGTTCTGAAACTGAATGTGCTCTGCCTCCTTCTAAGCGTAGGGATACTGCTTCTGTCTCACTTGTGGTGCTGGTAGCTTTTATCAATGCAGCAGGGAGTAAGGAGAACTCATTGTTAATACTCAGTCTCAAGAGATAAGGTTGTATTTGCTTCATATAGTAACTGTTTATATGCCTCGTGTAGGAATTGCCTATGCTACTTTCTGAGGACAATCTGAAGGCAAAGGAACACTGCTGAGTGATATGAAATTGAATTTTGCATTTGTTACAGTTGTGTGGTGATGTACAAGGCAACAATCCAGTGCCATTCTCCTCCACTGTAGAGCATCTGCAGCTTCTTAAAGACAATAATATTGTCTGTAAGACACAGACAGAAACATCGTCTGTGTCCAGTTCTGACATTTGTGGTCCAGGGAGTGGTTTGAAAGGTTGTTCAATACAGTTGTGATGGGTAGTTTTTAACCCTGTGTGAGTCCATCAGGAGTAGTTTAGGCATTCAAACAACAAATGCTTCAGGCCCAGTCGGGATTGAAAGTGTCAAAAATGGCATAACCAGGTGATAATCTCTGCCTTGGCAGTGTAATTTGGATTGACGTATGTCTTTCTCGTGCTTGAAGCGTTGGCCAGCACAAGTGGTCCTTTGTGTCTGGAAACTGCAGACTAATCAGCTCTCGTTCTCCATCTGTCTGCTGATAAAGAAGTCTTGTCCAAAAAGGGTAAACTTCAGTACAGCTAGGGATCCATATAAATTGTCCCAAGCTCTTCCAACATGCTTAGATCTTGTAGCTGCTCTTTACACCAGAAACAGCTGCAGACTGCTCCTTTTGGGATGTAATGGATTACTTGAATAAAAACGTGTACCATTTACTCAATAATGCATGTGATACTGTGCATGTAAAAATTATTTGTTAGTGGTATTTTGCACTCAATAGTGCCTAAAGTGAAAAAAAAAGTATTTACATTGTGTCACTTTATGACCACTTTTGTGTTTCAACTCTGTATGTTCACAATACATGTGGTCTCTTAACTCAAATGGTTGGCCCTTGTAAGTTTTTATTATAGTAGTACTGATATAGAATATTCTGTATTTATGTACATGTAGTACAGATACATATGTAGTATGGACCTGTGTATAATATTCCCCCTTAACCAGACATGTACCCTCTGTAGAGGTACTGGTACAGGTCCTCTGTGTTTTCCCTAGAAGCTAGAGAAACGTGCTGAGTGTCTTCTCTGCAAAATTGTCTTTGAACTTACTGGCCACCTTGTGGATGGGAGTTTACGAGAAGAGGAGAGATGAAGGACATGGTGGTCCTTCCAGGTTAGAGAAATTGTCTCAGAAAGTCAGAGCTCGTGGTGACAGAAGGAGCTACCTTGGTTCTCAGCTAGATCTGCTCTACCTACATTGTTCCCAACAGACAGTTATCTGACCTAAGAGGCTCCTACCCCTCCACCCTCAGACCATACCAATGAGAAAGTTTATCCTGAATGTCTAACCTGCATCTTATCTTTGTTTGCAGCTAAAATTCCTTACTGCTACATCCATCTATCCTGCAGGTGAAGAACAGGTTCTTTCTTTTCTCACTGCAACAGCCTTTTGCACTATGAAAATGTTATGGTGTTCCTTTCCACAGCTGTTCTTTCAGCAGTCCAGTCCTTTCTGTCTGTCCCATAGCTCAGTTTTCTTTGACTTCTAATTGTCCTCGCTGCTCACCTTTGAAACCATTTCAACTGAATCTTTCTTGTCATTCAATGATCAGACCAGACAATGTAGTCCAGCTATTGCCTTCACAGTGCTAGGTGGAGAAAAGGGGTTGCATCACATGCTGTGCAAGCTAGAAATCTGTTTATTCGCCCCAAAACATTATTTGCCTTTTTCCTTACAGTGTGATGTTGTTAGCTCAGGTTCAGCTTGTGATCCTCTATAATGCCCAGCTCCTCTCCGGCAGAACTGCTGTCCAGCGAGTTCTCCTGTACCTTGTGCGTTTGATAATTCATGCCCCAGGATTGGGCCTAATTAACTTAGCATGCTGTTGTTTTAAGTCCCCGAGAAGTGTGCGTTCCCACTGCTCCTAGCCTTGGGTTCATCAGTGATCTATGAACTTAGTTAAGTATTTCATGGAAATGCTTACTCCAAGTCTTTTTTCTGTTCACCAGTATTTGATACTCATTAATTCTGGGGGTAGTCTCACCCTAAAAGTCTGTGCCCTCAGAGGTGAACCATTCCTATAAATTAGATGAAATGAGAGGAGGTAAACAATTGGTGTTTTAAAGAGGGTTTTAGTCAGAGGGTAAGCTTCAGTCCACACATCTTGTTTGTGAGCTGAATACTTTCTTCCCACATTTGACTAAAAAAGGCTTGACCTCCTGCATCGCTGACTTGTGGGATGGAAAATCCTTTAAATAGATTGCCCATATGTAAATTTTTCTGTCTTGGTTTTGGCAGAGGTTTTGTTTAAATACCATCCAGCATGAGTGGTTTCGTGTCTCAAGTCAGAAGTCAGCTGTCCCTGAAATGGTCGGAGACTACATAACTGCTTTTGAAGAGATTTCTCCTGCTGTCCTCAGACATATCATCAATATGGCGGATGGAAACGGAAACACAGCTCTGCATTACAGCGTCTCACATTCTAACTTTGAAATTGTAAAGCTTCTTCTGGATGCAAGTAGGTTGACTTGTTTGCATAATTATTTTAATTATTTTGGGGTTTTGCAGTCCTCACGGGTGGAATTCTTATGAACAAGAGGTCAAGTTTGGGCTTCCTCTGCTAGCTGTTTTAACTGTTAACAGTTACATGGTGGCTCATTTGGGTAGTCTAGAATTGTTGTTTCTAGTGCTAGCTTTGGAGGTGACGGTGATGGCTCTTGAAGTTACAAAAACACTCAAGTAAATTATGTACACAGTTGACCAGTGTTTGGGACAGACAGGTAGATCCCTGACTCTTGGACTGTAGTCCAAGTCCAGCAGCACTAGCCTCCAGCAGTTTTCTCTGGAGGCAATGCAGCTGCTGCTCAGCCAAACGTAGGGTGCTGGTGGAGGAAGATGCACTCAGGTATAAACATGCATGTCAAACACTCAAACTAGTCTAGCTTCATCTTACTAGAGCCATAGAGAAGGTTTTTCTGGCCACCACCTTGGCATGTCTGTACTGCCATCTTGAGAAACTGGAGCAACATGGCATTCTGCTATATAGGAGCATTTCCCTGATCCGTGAGCGATGTGATGACGCTTTGTTTAGTTGCTTTTGTTGTTGCTTCCTGCTCTCGAATCCCTTGCCACGCATATGCAGAGAGGGTAGTGGTGGAGGGGAGACTCCAGAGCTGGTCTGGTTCAAGCCTCGTTTTGCTCCCTGACTGAAGCTTCTTTCCCTAAACTAGTTATAAAACCTGCCATAGTTGGTTGTGAAGCTTAACTAGACCAATGATATGGCTGAGTGTAAGCCTAGCAATAATTATAAATCCAGAAGGGTAACATCAGGTAAGCAAGGATATTAATGATACAAATCTCAGTTTTGATAACCCAACACGTCTGCAACTGCAAAGACTTCCTCGACAGGAAAGCAAGCTTTTTTAAATCTCTGGTACTGTTTGAAGGCAGCCTGTTGGGAAGAGTGAGTCATGACAAGGGAATGCAGGGAATGTCAGGAGCACAGTGAAGTGCAGCAGGCTGGTTCTGCAGCAAGTGGTGGGAGGAAGCTGCCCCTCTTTTTCCCTGGGTATCTCGGGGTAGCATGAGCATGCTCATCTGTTGCTGGAAGTCAGGATTGTTGTAGTTTACAGCAGCTGGTGTATTCCTGTGAAGACAGTGGGTTTTAACTGTAAAATCCAACAACCGTGACTAGGGCCACGTGTGTGGGAGCACACCGCATGTGCCAGCGCTTGGAAGATATTTGTGAACAGGCAAATTCCTTCAGGTTTTGACAGTTTCCCTCTGGACCATGTCTAAGTGGTCACTACAGTCAACTTTGCAATGTGGTTATATCACAGGCAGATTCTTGGTCTAAGAACTCTGTGTGTTTGGTGGGACGAGCAGATGAGACAAGAGACTCCTCGGTATCATTATGCAGCGTTACCAAGAGGACAAATAGGAAAACAGCTCTGCTCATTAGCCCTGTAGAAAAGGAGCTGAAATGTGGCCTCAGAAAACACACCTCTACTGAAGTAGTCTAGTCACAGTACAAGAGCATCACTTTCAGTAATTATTCATTGCTTATGAAGTAATGCAGAGTGTCATGTTCTGTGGCTTCAGTGGCTTCCCAGAAAGTAAGGTTGGGCTACTGGTTATAAGGTAGCACAGATGATGTCTATGGAACATGAAAAAATGCGCATTATCTTACATCTGCATTTGTATTGCTTTTGCGATGTTCTTTTCACTTAAAGAAAAAAAAAAAGCCTTTGGCAATAAATCTGAAGAATTTCCTGAAACATTTTTGCTTGTTAAGATATCTGTGGTGCAACTTAATCCCAAGTCTAGAGATACTGTTTATATAAGTCTGAGTCCTTGCTTTCCAGTACGATAAGCACACTGAAAGCCCTGCTGCCTGGTAAACTAATAAGCCCTGCTGGATTTCTGCAGAATTTTAGAAACAGAGACAGACTGGAGGTTAGACTTGAATGAAAAGGAGAACTCTTGTCAGCTGCTGGCACTAGTCAGAGGACTTGACTGTATTTGTTCCCAGAGTACTTTTGTTCACAGTCAAATACTCTGTAGAGCTAGAAACGATCTTTAATTGAAAGGTTTTTTCTGCAGCTCCAAGACACGTCAAAGTAGACTTGCAGGTCTTTAAAATAACACCAATTACAGGAAAATGCTTGTGCTGAGGAGAAACAGTTTTTCCAGTGACCATGCTGCTGGGCTGTTTTTGTTTTGCAGTGTGGAGACCCCCAGGAGAGGAGCTTAAAAGACTCTCCTGATGGTCTTCCTGCGATTCGGACCCGTGACCCCGATAGTCATGTCAAATTTCAGACCACTTGCTTTTACAAAAGAAAAAAAAATGCCCAAAGAAAACCCTAAATGATGACGTATAAAATGGCTTTGTGTTGCATGCGTAGCATAAGAGAATCCTTTTCTTTCTCAGGCTGAAGAGCACCCCTGTTTATTTTTTTCTTCTCCACTTTCCCTTGAATTGCTTCCATTATGAGAGCAATTGGTGCCTTTTCTTTTTATCGGCTGCTCTACTAACAGTTTATTCAGTTCATTAGCACAATTGCTGCTTTTTGGGTTCCTGCTTTCCAAAGAAATTATCTCATCCCTCTGCAGATGTCTGTAACGTAAATCATCAGAACAAGGCCGGCTATACCCCCATCATGCTTGCTGCGCTTGCAGCTGTG
>VZTL01029813.1:0-12685 GCA_013400535.1 Scopus umbretta
TAATAATTATTGGAATGATATGGCTACGTTAGCAAGAACCAAACCTGTATAGATGCAACTTATATGAGAAACGGTCCCTCTGAAGGATCTTTCTGATCTCTTTGTGAGGATTTCTTTTGCTGTAAAGTCTTGGTCTGAAAAACACAAATACCACTTATACAAACTAAAGAATTGGAACCTCTAATTGTATTAGCTACGTGTTAATTAAAGGGGATTACTAAACTATACTTTTTAATATTCTGATTANGGATTACTAAACTATACTTTTTAATATTCTGATTATTCTATTATAAAAATATTAAATATTTTGCCATTGCTATTTTTGAGTTCTGATTGTTTGTGTAGTGTTCTAAGCAGGAATATTTCCACAGCAGGCAAAGGAGTGATGCTTATCAAACCCGATATCAGTAACACCTGAATAAAATAGGAGCATGTGGAGATGATTTGATCTCTGTCACTTCCAATGTATCTTCTGCTGGATCATTTCTGCAACAAACATTTCATTAGTAGCTATTATAAATCTCTCTTTATGATTTCTAAGAGTGGAAACATAGTTACACATATCACAACTTCGCTGTGTATACGATGGATTAGTTAGTTACCCCATTTTACTCAATAAATCAAAGAATCACCTATTCCAGTCAGAGGTATCAATTGAAAAATCTGTTATTGACTACATTTATGCATGCTTTTTCTTTGCAACGGATAGTAATTTGTTTCTGCCTGGATTTAGATGTGAATTCAAAACTTACAGCTTTTCCTATATACAGAGTCAAATTCTTCCATTTTCCCATATGTCAATAAAGCTGATTAATCTTTCATGCTCTTCTTAACTGATAAAAATAAAGTTGTGTGCAATTAAAGGGGACAGGTTTCCGAAAGTATGCTACAGTTGATAAGAATTTTTGATATAATAACCTGCAGTGTCTTTAACAAAACTCATTAAGCAAAACTGATATTTTGCATTGTTGTGTATGTGTAGTGTATTCATTTATCTAAATGGTATTTTTACCTATACATAGTTTAGTTAAATATCAATTGTAAAACCTTAGACATTACGCACAACAAGAAAAAAATTAATCTGAGGAGCCACCAGTGAAAGAACTGATGGTTGATAATGCTTTTGAAAGCTGCTAAGTCCCATCAAAAGTAGTTGGAATATAAGCTCTGTAGCTGTCTCACATATCACAGCTTTTTCTCTTCACTGTTGGCAGTATTGATTACCTGACTGCCGTACCCTAAGAACGGGTACAAGCAGAGCCATCTACTAGTGCTGAGGTAGAAAATGAAAAAAGGCAACATCCAAACTTCAAAAGTTTTTCGCTTTAATTAAAATCCAACTGACAGAAATTATTTGATTGTATTAAAAAGGTTGACTAAACCACATAAAATTCAAGGGTCAAAAAGTGGCTTAAGAAAGTATAACGTCTACAGCTCCAATCCAGTGATTGTTCCTGTTACTGGTAAAATGAGGTACCTATGTTCAACAGGCCATGCTAAGCAAATATGAGCTTTGTAAGATATTAACTTTAGTTATTTGTGTTAATGAAGTGGGACATATATCATTGGTCTCAATTAAATTTCTAGTTTTAATTTTTTTACATCCACCACATAATAAAATTACACCACACTGCCATTTCTTGAGAAAGACTTACCATGAGAATGTGGCCTTCTTTGCTTTAAAGTAACAAATACTGTATTAATAAGAGTAATATTATTCAAAAATCTACTGTGCTTTGTTTGCTATAAACAAGTACTTCAGTTTTTACCATTAAAAAACAGCTATAAGAGTCAAGCTACATATTAAAAAAAGAGTTCACATACTGGACGGAATGGATCTGAGGAAGATTCTACTAAAATAGTTTTTGAAGCACCACCATTAGAGGCATTAAATGTGTTAGTTGTCACTGTTTTTCTACCCTTTGCTGCTTTTAACTGTCATTCAATTCTGTTTCTTGGCAGGTCTTTCAATTGTCTACATATTGAAAAGCTGACTCCTATGCTATGACATCATCTGTGGTAAATTACATCATTTGCTAACTTCAAAATGCTGAGAATCTGATGAGCAGCTTCTTCAGTGAATTATAACCTGCTGATTCGTGTGCTGTGGTGAGCCAGGTATCCTAATAAAGGAGTTAATATATTTAAATCTGTTTGGCTATTTATGCAGCATTGGTATATCCCTGGTCATTAGCTCAGGAGTGAACCAAAACAGGAAAAACTAAATCAGATACAGAGGAAAAGGTAAGTAAGGGACTGTGGAAGGAACAGTCAGAGAAGTACTAGTAGAAAAAAAAGGTTGCCAGAGGAATAAATAGTGTTAACATGCATGGTGTGTATATATCAGAGAAGATAAGAACAGCCTTTGGACTTAGATATCTGTAACTTCTTAGTTATCTCAGTATATCTTAAGTTCATAGTGGTTACGTTCTAGGCTCTTGTTTGCTGAATCTGCTCATTTTGTTTCTTTAACTTGTATTCTAAGCTTACCAAAGTATAACTTAAGCCAGATGTGTTAGCTGTGAAAAATGCAATAGGGTATAACTTTACTATGGTATACTGAAAAATAACTAGCTCAATATAAGGTAAGACATTTGCTGCCTTCATAGGGTTTAGCTTTATTAACAATTACATTAAAAAATGGGATATTATAGAGATTAACTCAAACTTCCTCCCTAGGCTTTGCTGCTCCTATGGTTAATGCTTGAGGAATGCTCAGTTTAGAGCATATATCCTTCTTCGTTATCTCAGTGAAGAAATGAGCTAACAATGTTAGTGAGTCAGCAAGGCACATAAAATAGCTCTTGCTAAATAAATATAAAAAAAAGCTGTTGCTTTGCTGTAATGTTACAAAAAATATTGAAGTTGCTCTGAGTCTGACTTTTCCTTACTTATGTTTGCAGCTAAACTGTGTTCATTCTAGGGACATTTTCTGTTGACAGAAATTGCCAGCAACAGGTAGTTTTTCTAGCCAGTCTTGTTCAGGGTTCTTTGTTGTTCTTGGTTTTTTTGTTCTCTGGATGTTGTATCTAATGTCTTTAATATTAAATATACCTATATGTCTTTAACTTTGCGGTCCACACATTGTTCCATGTTTTTACCTGCCTAAGCAACTAACATGGATTAAATGGCAAAAGATCCTGCCATATTTATTTCTGTGAGATATTGATGACTTTATAACTCAGCGGTGGAGTGAAATTTTGTTTTTAACACTGAATCTAACACTGCTAATCTACAGAAACAATTCTAAATATGATTTTTTTTTTTTTAATATCAGCTTGAGATTCTTGTAGTCAGAATGTAGACAAGTCCAGTGTAAAACCTGATAATTTTTGTTCTGGCTCATGTGACATTCAGCTGTACATGTAGTGCTGAGCACATGTTCATAATTTCTTTCATAATGCTTAAATGCATTTTTTGTGCAGGAATATAGTAATAATTGATACATATTCTATTACAAAGGCAAGACATGTGCAGTGTGACATGTGAAGAGGTAGAAAAACTTTTGGAGTGTGAGCCGGCCTTCCAGTTATATTCTAAATATATGACTATATTCAAGTCAATATAGACTTGAAATTGTTGGGTTGTAAGCCATTTGAAAGAAAAGCCTTGTTAATACGGAATTTTCTGTTTCCCAATGACAGTCACATATCACACCAAAATTTGGATGAACTTGTGGGCAGAACAACCATAAAATACCCCCACACACAGAAAATACACCTAAGACTTGCAAATAAATCATAGCAGCAAGATTGCGCACTCTCTGCAAGACAAGAGCAGAATTAGCAAACAAACCCCAAAGTTATTGCTAGGAGTATACTCTCCTCCCATTTCAAGCTCAGCCCTTTAAATGGGAAGGAATCCCTGCTCCTGGCAGTCACCAGAGTACCACTCAGTGCCAGCACATGCGAGCGGCAGAGGATGGATCAGCTCAGCGCACCTCAGCGCCCAAGTCCAGGAGAGCACAGCCCATCCTCATGCATGTTATCCCAAAGCACCTTGCAGTAAAACAGCTGCCAGACTTGAAACTGTTGAGGTACCCTGGGATGTTCAGCTGGTTTTATGCCAGGGAGAATCCGCCTGCCAAGCTCTCTGCAACAAATATCTGATGCAGGGGGAAGAGAAGGGTTTCTTTGTCCTCCGTTACAAATAAAATTGCAATACCGTAATAGTATATCCTTTAAGTGACCAGTTTGATTGTTGCTTTGTGTGCTGTTTCCACTAGCATGTTCTGGAGTTATATTGAATTTGTCTGGAGTGACATTTGCAAAAAATGTATACCAAATGTTCTTTTCTTTATAACAGTATGAATTAAATAGCAGGCAGAAGAGACCTCTTTAAGCAAAACTTCACTTTTCAAACTTAACTGGGCCTAATTAGTCAGAATTTTCCCAACTTTTTTTTTTCAGTGACACTAGCAATAGGGATATATCTACTTTAGTCAATCAAAAAAGTAACTTTATAATAAGTGAACTATCAGGAAAGAAAGATGGTCAAAATGCTAATTAAAATGAATATGATATTTTGTGTTCATTCAGAATCTAAACTTAAAAACCAAGCAGTTAAAATATTAAAAAACCCTCTTCATTTTGATCTTGTTTCTCTTTCCCTTTAGCAACACTTAGAAAGCCTTTCTGTCCATGTGTCTAACCTTCTGGATGGCTATACTTCAGCAGAGGTTCCTAGTGATTCAGCCAACCTTTCCAAGAGGAGCTTGATTATTTGTAATAAGATATGTGTAAATTGTAGGATCTGGGATATGCTAACAACTGAAAACCAGTAATTTTCCAACCGTGATCTTTAGCACTGTTGAATTACCCTCTTGCCAGTGTAAATTACTCTGGTCCAACTTTAGTTTGGGTGTATGTATCACCCTTACCACACTACAGTAGCCGCATGCTTTCCATTAAGCACCATGATGAGTAACTGTCCTTCGTCCTCAGCCCCTCCCTATTCAGAGGTAAATTGCCTGCGCAGCAGAGTTTGGGTAGGGCCGTTTGTTTCTTTTCTCTGTAGGCACGTTGTTACACGTTTCTCTTTAGAAAAATCTGTGTTAGAGAAGTGATTCCAGGTTGCTCCTTAGGCAAAAGTTGATAAGCTTTGTGGTAGTACATAGGATCTCTCGGACTTTATTAAGTAGAGAGACTAAACCCAAAACTTTGCAATTATATAAAGAAATCTTTCTGAGTTTCTTTCAAGACCCTAAGAGATTTTGTTTTGGTTTAAATGTATGTATATATGTATAACTGAGGCCACCTCAGAAAATATACAGATCCTATCTGTGAGATATTAGAAGACATCAAGGGGAACTACATCATCTTCCATTCCAAGCCAGTGCTAATTATCCTTTAATATTGAAAGGATTGAGTAGAAATTTATGACCTGATTTTGCAGTGTAGTGACACTTTTAGCTTAGGTCATATCCATAAATGATGGTGTTCATCCTTTCATAGGAAGCATGACTCACTTCCAGTATTTTTCAGCAATGTATCTGTATAATACTAAAAACTTCAATGGCAAAAAAAAAAAAGATAACACAAATTAAGTAAATATAAATGTGCTGACCTGGTAATTCCTTAGAAAACACATAATTAAGCCCTTTTTTTTTTTCCAGCCTAACTTGTCTGAATATGCAGTTGTATGGTCTGTATTATCAACAGATAATATGTTGCTTTGCCATATCAGGTGACTGCTTACCTACTAGCATGACTAGGAAGGCTATGTTTATTTTTCCATGGCCACACTATTTGTGGGACACATTTTGCCTGAACAGAGGTTTCCTGTTTCAAACCACAGCTAGAATGAAGTTAGGGCTTGGTAACAGCAAGTTGCACTTGGATTTCTTTTTTCCCTTCTCTATTTTCTCACAGTTGTCTAGAAATTGATTTTTTTTCACAAAAGCTTTGAAACTGAGAACATTTCACAGCAAGGAAAACTCTGCAAGTGTTTAACTACTTGGAATGCACGTTTACAGATACATTTTCATACTTGCAGGCATATCCATATGCAATGCAAATTATGTGTTCCTAGTACATAAAACCAATATTGGAGTTAGTAAGTAGATTTATGTCAGCTTTCACGCTTGTTGTATCAATAAAATGATCAGGTAGAAAAAGATCAGGTAGAAAAAAGCCCCAAAGGTGAATTTTCTTTTGAACTAGTGGTAAATGACTTTTAGTAACTATTTTTTTTAGGGTTCAGTTTGACTGATCTGCTTATCTCAGTGCTGTGGAGAAGACATAAAGTAGCTGGAAATGCCCAGTAGAGAATCCTCCTACCTTGGCAAAAGACAGCGGAGATAACATATCTACTTCCTGCAGCCACAGCTCACAACTCCAGCACCATTCCCCTGACAGATCCGCAGTCCAGTAACGCCTGTATAGGAGGTCTGAGCAGTATAGGGTCTGCTAACCCCTAACTCTCAGTTCCTCCATTACAGCTAACTGGGTATTGGGCTAAAGCGCTAAGTTGGCCTTTCAAATATCCTCATCCACTTCCACTGATGTTACATGAAAAGGACTAAAATTTAGTTTTCAATCCAGTTAAGTATAAGTCAAGAGTGAACAAAGCTCTATTTGTGTGACAAATTATTTTAATGTATCTAATGAGAATTTCTGGGAATAATTCGTACTCGGACAATGAATAATGGGTTATGCTGGCGGATTTGATCTTAGTGCCACATACACTTCTTCAATTGAATCCCTCTTTTTATAAAACATTGTTATATCTGTCAACACTTTGATATCTTATTTACAGCCAAATCCAGTTCTGTGAAAGCTTAAAGGAGGTATTTTGAAAACTCATTTTATGCCTACTACTATCTGGACACTGCAGATGTCACTCTTTTGACTATTTGAATGGTGGTATTTTGC
Organism: Scopus umbretta; assembly: GCA_013400535.1. Taxonomy (NCBI): domain Eukaryota; kingdom Metazoa; phylum Chordata; class Aves; order Pelecaniformes; family Scopidae; genus Scopus; species Scopus umbretta. The sequence goes on from VZTL01029813.1 coordinate 6,873, forward strand.
TGCTAAATGAATATGAAGGGGGCATTATGATTTACCTGCTTCTCTGGGTGCTTAAAAATACATGAAAAAATAAATACATAAATATATGATTTCACATACAGGACTAACTACTCTCCTTCGTTTACTGCCGTTATGCTAGGACCAGTAGGTAAAGTAATAGTTGACATAAACGTACACTTCATCATTTTCTCAGAATGCCAAAGAAATCTGTAATTACTCATGTAACTCAGTCTTGTGTTATTATATATATTTTTGTATCTCAAAAGGAAGTAACTCTGCCATTTCTCCCAACTGAATGTTTAAAAAGTTTCCTCCCACATACTTAAAAATCAGTCTATGTTGTTTTAATGCAAACATATTGTATTTGTCTTTAATCAGTTTGGGACAGCTTATCAAGTCTGGGCTTCCTTGTTCTCCACTAAACCTACCAAGAGCACATTGAAATCAGTGAAACCAAAATAGAAGCAGCACCCAATTATTCTGGTATTCTACTGTTTCCCTTTCTTGCCTTCTTGTATTGCATGTGGTCTGTTGTGACCAAAATGCTTGTCTGAGACCCTCCTAGACTGAAACTGTGCAGCCATAAGAAATTTGACTGAAATAGCTGGGGCTCCAGATGGGCTCCAGCTTTCACTCTGCTGCTGAATCTCAGATGGCAAATTTATTTGGAGGTGGCTGCTTGCTTTTGCATCCCACCAAGAAGATCCTACATCCCTTATACGAAACCACATGGCTGATGATGTTTTGATATAAAAATTACTACAGCCAACTACACTTCCAAGGTATTTTTTAGAAAAATCTGTATCCATTTGTTCCAATTTATCCAATAGATAATCCTGTGTGCAGCCAGAATTTTTGAGCTATTACTGTAGAAAATAGTACCAAATAAGCTAAAAGAAGAAATGGTAGTAGGATACATAAAAACCTGTAGGTTGCAGGAATAAACACATTCAGATTTCTATTGTGAGAAATAACTATCTGGAAGTGATGAAAACCTTTTTTTTTTCCTCAAAGACAGCATTGTCCCAGTGTTAACCCATTTAGGGGAAGCAAATGGATAATGACAGAATATAAGAACATCTAGATTTCATGCAGCCGGCTGCTGGGTTTAGATGGCTTTTTAGGGATATACTACGGTGTGCAAAGCTCATTGATAATGGCTACTTAATCCAAGTTACTCTGAGCTATTTGTATGCATCTTTTCAGTTTGGCATTTACGTTAACAGTTCATAGTTTGTATCATATGCAGTACCTACAATTGCAAATGACCTAAACCAAAGTTGAAAGGGATAATAAAACTTTGTATTCCCACAGTATTGACATGCTATAATCAGCTGAAAGGGTAGTATGTATTCAGGTAACCTTTGGCCTGTAGTATGTAATTTCCATTTTCAATTAGTTTACATTTCAGGCAGTAGATGGAATTTGGTTTTGCAGCTGCCTACTAGAGATTTAGTTTTGTTCCTTGGGTCTGACCTCTGATAGGAGAAAGTAATGAATACTAGAAAAAATGTTTATTCAGAAGTCTCAAGTTTCCTAATGTCTGCAGACTTTGCTGAATTTGTTTTCCCTGATCTTTACTTAGGGAATGAAATTAACTTAAACAAATATGGTGGTTTTTTTCTATTTCACTGAAATCAGAGAATGGCATTTTAATTATTTTCAAAAGAGGAAGGGGCAATTTGGTTTTAATCAAAGAATGTATTTATTGAAGATTTGCTAGAAGTAATTCTGATAAGTGAGTTGAAGGAGAACTGAATTGAAATAGTAGTCGTCGTTGAAGAGCTCTATCCATGCATAATCGCTTTGGAAAAATTTCAAAGATGATGTCATTTATAAACATTCATAAATTCAGTTTTATATATTTATTAGAACATTCATGTTATTGATAGCAGGCTATTTTACTTTATATCCTCCTGACTTCTTAATTATTGCAAAGGTTTAGGAGTGTTCTCATAACTCTTGTAAAAATCCATGTTTATGTGAATGGTGATATGTCATTGCATGTATTTTTCTTCCTAACTACCAGGTCCTCTGTTTTTTTTTAATAAATAGGACAAGTGTACACGCTCTCATCTTCCAGGGCACAATCCTCTTGACATTCCCTAAGTCCTTAGTGAAGCATTTGTATTCATAAACTAACCATCCAGTCTAATACCTCAGAATGAAACTGAATTCAGTACATTATCACAAGAGGGAGCCCTTGTCAACGCCAAATTCTGAAGTTTAGTACATGACTTTGCAAAGCTGCATTAATCACTTTTCAAGAGAAATGTAGGTTCTGTGCACATGCAGTGAAAGTAGTTTCACACTAGAAGAGGACCATCTGAGACAGGTTATATGCAAACTGACTTGTTAAGTAGGAAAAAAAGCCTAGAAACCGTGGCTAAGAATTTGAGTAGGTTTGAATTGTGATTTTTAAATTATTTCTTTTTCTACTTGTTACTGTGATATTCCTGTTATTAATGAGATTTTATTGAGGAATGCAGGTAGAGCCTTCATTCTGGGAAATCATAGTAAGAGTCTTCATAAGAGATTCATAACAGCCTTCATCATATGAGGATTACCTGTGTGTTAGTAACTTGTTACCCATCTCTGTTTTTTAAGTTAAAACGAGTGCAGAGGGCTGTGCAGTGTGGGAATAAGTTCAAAATAATTAAAAAAAAAAAAGTAAACGGATCAGCTTGTATAAACTAGGTTGTTTCATCCTACTTGTGCCTCTTATTCTTTCAGTGTACAAAGATATATTTTAGGTATATATTTTAGGTAACTTCTTGATTCCATTTGGGAATCAAGGTGGAGGAAAAAGAATGAGGTGTGGAACAACCATGGGAACTCCATGTTGTTCCATGAAGATTCCATAAGGAGTTATGGATGCCTTGTGTTTTGTCACAAGTTTTGAGAAATATAAGCCCCAGAAAATCCTAAAATTACATCTGCAAATTATTTCCATAATGCCTCAACATTTAATAATTTATTTCAACCCTAGAAAGTACCTTGTTTATGCATTCAGCATTCAGACTTGAGCACCAGCCTGAGAGCTGGGACTGTGATCTGCCATGGTGACACTTCTGGCTTATAAAAGATGGCTGGTCTGCAAGGGTCCAAGTTAGGTCTGGAATTGACTTATTTGTAGGAGTGATGCATCAAAGAGAAGGGTGATGTTTTACATATTAAACCTGTTTTGAGCATGTATTTCATCCAAGTTCAATAAATACTCTTTAGAATCAGTTTTTGTAGAATACATGCAAAGATGTAATAAGACTGACCTTTGAGCTGTTTATACGTTACTAAATCAAATGAGGCCTAAGGCAGTGAAAGGTTCACATAGACAATTAATCTATTATAGGATGATACTTCTGAGGTTCAAGCACGTTATCCTGATCTTTCTTTGACCAGCAACTGTGTTTTATAAATTGATTTTAAAAAAGGATCATCTACTGAGGAGTAGAATTTGTATCTACAGTAGTATCTCAAAATCATAAAAGCCAAATCATGCCCCCAAACCCCAATAGTTCTCGCTTTTCCTAATAAAACCAGGAGGGAAATACAATCTCTCTTAAATTCCTAATTTATTCCCTATAAATGTAAGTACTTTGAAGTCCGAAGTATTATCCTTTCAGGTGTTTATTTTGCTGTTCTGGAAAAAATTGTGCTTGACTTCCACTGAATAATTTTATGAAACTTATGTAATGTGAAACATTTTAGAAGAGAGAATTATACAGTGTCTAACCACTTTAATAAATGAGGTCTTATATTTCAGATTTCAGGTAGCTTCCAAGTATTTTACCAAAAGGCAGAGCATTTCCAGACTGTGTTACTAATTATTCTGTTTCTTCTCTCTGTCAGTCACATAATTATGGCTTCTTCACCACTGAGTGTTATTGTTTTTCAGGAAATTAGGGAAAGGTTCCTCTTCATCTAGACCAGAAAATTAAAAAAAAAATAATTCTCATTGCCTTCAAAAAATCATTCCTTCCTATTTCTGGTGTGTTGTGACCTATGAGGACTGTCAAACTTCACTTCTTTATTTTGTGAATAGCACCTGTCTCGTCTGCCTGTGAATTATCTAAGGAACAGGCAGACTGACAATGAGAATTTCCTTATTGTTGGTAATATTATCATCAGTTTAACAATCCACAGAAATCTACAGAATTATACAAATCCCTACTATCAACTGTAAAATACATATGAAACATTCAAAATCATAGGAAAAGCATCTGTTTTCAGATTTGGTTACAAACTCAAATCTTCAGCTAGGTTTATGAATGATGCTTACCATCTTAGAGAGGCCTGAGCTCAGCTACAAAGGAATTAGCTCTGTTTTGGAGCAGAGCAGATTGGTCTTTAAGTGATAACCAAAAATTATACAAGAGGTCTACAACAAGCCAAAAACTGAGCCCATGTCCTTGGAGTCTTTGACTAGCAAGTCTACGCCAGTCAATATTGCTGAGACCAGAGACTTTGAAAATGTTTGGGATCTCCTTTTGCAGGTGCATGTGAGCAACTTCCCAAGTGGCTGGGCTTGCCATCTAGCATTAGGTAAGATGGAAGAAGCACACAGAAGGGAAAAGATAAAGTGTGTGTGTGGGGGGGAAGTGATGAGCAGTGCAGCATTGTTAAAGTCTTTATCACTTGGCAAGGCATCGCTGCTGGTAAGGATGAAGTTGGGTCTGAGATGATACCTGATTGTAACGAGAAGCAACCTGTCCTGAAAGGCAAAGAGCACTCTGGGTATAAGGGATAAGAGTAGAGGAGGAAGCATAAGCCCTCTGAAAGAAGTCAACTTGCAATGCTGCTGGAAGCACAGGAGACAGGGATGGTCGAAATGTAGTAAAGGTGAAGAAATAGAGTTGTGGGAGGTTTTAGCACTTCAACAGTGTTCTGCAACATCAGATTTTTCTCCAGCTAAGAAAATTATTGTTGCTGTCTGAAACAACAAGAAAGGGTGACAGCCACAAAGAAAATATTTTCATCTGCATTTTTAGAGAGCGAAAATTAGAATGAGAGTGTTACTGGCATTATCTAGCAAAGGTAATATTTTTCACACCTGAGTGAATTTTTTTTAAAGACTTCTTCCCCTTCTTTTTCTGTTTGATCTGCTGTGAGTGCATTGAAGTGGATATATAATGAATATTCAACATAAAGACGGAGTTAGATTTCCTGACTCTTAGAAGAGGGGGAAAAACACAACTGCATGAAAGAATGTGGTGGAGAACTAACTCTTTTATTAACACTGCCTAAGGAATCATTCTATCTGGGCATTTTATCTCTTATGGAAAGAAAAACCTCAGATATTACTATAACAACTCCTTTATTTCTTTAGCATTTCAATATACCATTCAGTTTTCAAGTAAAGCAGATGATAGGATCAAGTTGAGATGCTTGAATATTTTACTGTATTTTTTTTTTAAATGTACACACTCTAGACTAACAGTAATACCAAAACTTGTCTGATTTTTTTTCCAGTGAAAATTAACCATTTCAGAGTAGGAAAAAACAGAAAAATAACTTTGCACTTAGGTACATACCTGCACCTATGTCCAGTGACAGTCACTCATGAATCAGAAGACAATATTTTACACATCAGTGACTGTTGCCACACGCGATGGAGCCTTGGGTAAGGGTGTGCACTCTCCCCATGCACTCTGTTTGCTTCAAGGCCAAATTCTACAATCGTTAATGAAGTAAATCAATGTCTTATGTCACAAATGGTTGAATCAAGTTATGCCATTATTTCTTTCTCCATAGAATCAAATATCTGCAGAACTTTATCAGGCTTTGATGTTGTCTAGCAGTTCCACTTGACCTCC
>VZTL01029816.1:0-21310 GCA_013400535.1 Scopus umbretta
AAAAAAAAATTTAAAAGACAGACAAATTAAGGTAGTGTCCTTCTATCTTTCTACCACAGTACAGAAGAGATGGAACAGAATTGAAGATTTGTTACTGTTACTGAGAGACAAACCAATGTTTTTAGACTACTACATAGTGACCATACAAACAGTTTGACTTGAATCAAAAGTATGAAATTGTTCCTTTTAGCAGTCTCCTGACATTAGCAACATGGCAACCAAAAACGCAGGAAACACTGTTAAAAGCCAAGGCTGCTTACAACGGCAGCATGCACTAATATTTGCCTCTAAAAAAGACAAAGCGTTGGGATACTGGTATTCACTTGGTAAAAGGACATTGTGTCATTGTTTTAATATTTGTATTCTGTTTTTAGGCAAGACTTGAAATCTGTGCGTTGAGAGATACCGTGGCCATATATCTAACACCTGAAAGCAAGTAAGATGAGCTGTAATGTCTGTTTTTTCCAGTGTAATGGAATCCTTGGTAAATGTGCAAAAGCACATAATGTAAATTAAGGATTAAGAAATTTTGCTTCAAATAAAATAGGTGTTATACTGGGTAAATATACAAAAAACAGACTACTAACAAGATTTTATCAGCTGAAAGAAAATAATTACTTTTTTTGTTTTTTACTCGCCTTTTTGAGACACAAACTAGCATTAGTCACTCAAAAAAAAGTAAAACTTCTCAACAGCAGTACAGCTGCTGAGGAAAATGGTGCTAAAACAAGACAATAACAGATGTCACTGAATTTCATCCACTTTTTCACAAAAATCTCATAAAGCACACGGCAAAGAGCCTGCCAGACACATCAGAGAGGCTATAGAACCAGGCACTGGCAGGATCCCCTTATAGGGATATGGAGAATTGGGGCTCTCCGCAAGCTTGTGCAATACACTGCTCCTTCTCTGTCCACCTAATCAGGGAAAGTAAATTCAGCTTCACACCATCTCTTAGAATGAAAGTCTTCAAAAGTTGTGCAGCAATTTATAATTTCTCAGTGGGGTGCAAGACCGAAGATAAATAGTGTGGGACACGCTCACACATTAATATAAAGGGAGAAAGAACAGCATTAGCAGCATCAGTGGTTGATGCAGTCAAGGCATGTAAAAACAGACTGTGATAGCTGTCAGCAATTTTGAGTTGACTGCTTATGTTCAATTTGCACAGGTCTCAAGTTAATATTCTGTTAATTTATTGAAATAAGAATGGATAAAATATAGCATATCTCCTTGGAAGTTATAGAAAGAAACTGTGAATGCTGAGACTTGTACCAGTGGATTATGAGTATTTTTGTTTTCCTTGCAGCTCAAGTTTTAAGCAAGCTTTGGAAGCCTTGCCTCAGCTCTCAAGTGGAACTGACAAAAAGTGAGTATAATGCACCTTCTTCTCTCCTTTCTGGTCTTTGGAGCCACTGCTTTTTACTCTTGTATCAGAACTTATATAAGAGTGTTAATGTTCACTGTATTTGACCCTTCTGAATTAGAGAGCAGAAGCCCCTTTGGACAGAGTTAAGAATAAGCTAAGTCCTTGTGTATCATGGCCTATTAAACTATACGGAAGAGCTGATGGCTTTGTGGCATATCCCTCTTGCCCATCCTAGTCTTATCAGTTCAATGTAGCTTTGTATTTATTTTGTAATTTCAGTCTATTTTACCCTTCCTTGTTAATCCTAAAGTTTCTGTGAGGTCCATTGTCTTCCCTTACTGAATTTAGCAGCAATTAAAAAAAATGGCCAAGGAACAAAGTCCAAGCTGATATATGGGAAACTCTCAAAACTGGCCTGTTTCACTTTAAAAACAAATAAGAAGGGTCTGTGGTTCGTTCTTAACATCAGGAGGAGAGGAGTTTTGGGTTCCTCCTTTCCCACTGTAGCAACCTTTGATAACGAAGCTGCTTTGCTGCATCCAACCTAATACTGGGTAGTCTGTTTTACAGGCACAGCTTAATAGAGCGTAGTATGGTAAAACTAGGATGCGTTTGTAATGAGGATAATAGTATAAGTATAGATGGTTTGAATATGAGATTGGTATTTATGGTACTTTCAGGAACTGAACTGCATCAAATCAGTTTGCACTTAACAGTCACAATTTAGAGTATTAGACCCATGAAGAGACTGTGCAGCCCATGGTCTGCAGACTGTGCCTTCTTCAGATGTCCTGTGTCTGTTCATTCAAACGTACTCCCCACTAGCCACAACAAGTGTCAAGATGTCTCCTTGCCTTACTTAGCTCTTACGCTTTATTAAAGATAGGAATCAGTTTTGAGTAAGGAGAGTTCTTTCAACTCAGACTTTCCAAAACACCTGTAGAATTTTTTTTTTTTTTCACTTAGTCACAAGCATTTGAGCTTCATGGGCAGATGAGAATCAAGAACTGCATCATTTTTTTCATCTGCCTCGGAGTTCTGAGCCCTAGACAGTGCAAAACTTGTTCTGTTTCCTAGGTCATTACACCACAATTGTCATCATTCCAGGCAGCTCATTGTAATCTACACATATTTGTGTAAAATAACACACATTTGTGCACCGATTTAGAGCTGTTCATTTCTGTTCATTCAAAGTCATTACTATATGATGAATGTGGCCATAGTCATCTTCCAGAGGACCTGCTGAGGAAGCAGATACTGATGTTGTGGTTCAAGTTGTTGTTCTTGGGTTTGTTTGGGTGTTTTTAACATACAGTATAATTTCTTCTGTTACTGGCTGTTCAATAATCACAGCTTGCCAAAAAGTTGAGGTGATGCGCATCTGCCTTATCTAGCTTGTTTTTGAAATAGAGCAAAAAGTTTGGAGAACACATTCTTCCCTAGAATATGGGGAAAATAAAACACACAGGCAAGACTGTAAAATTTCATCATGTGTCTCCACTGTTACAATAAATATCTCCTACAACAAAGCCATCAACACCCTTGGTCCTACACCTATAGTTTGTTGATTGTAATAAATATTATCCACTGCACGAAGTAACTTCTTGGCAGCTGTGTATATGTAAATGAACCATTGTTATGCTCCAACATGTGATCGGGCATAGTTTGTTATCTATAAAGGACAAAAACACATGGCTGCCAGCAAATTAATGTTTCTCCTAGAACAGTCATACCATCTCTGATCTTTCAGCCATGATACTTAAGAGAAATCTATGAAATACCTTCCAAAGACAAGTTTAAGAACTGAAATTCACAATTCAACTACACACAAAAAGCCATAGCCTTGATAAAGGATACTGGTTTTAAGGTACATAGTCTGGCAGTTTCTGTATTTTCCTTACAGAAGTATCTTATGACACTCTCTACCAGTCCTATTGCCACTGTGTTTTGCAAATATGTTTCTTTAAAGATGATGATCTTTATCTGGAAGGAAAGCCATATAAAGGGCTATTTTATCACCTTGATAAAAATCTCTGTGGCTAAGTTCTCCTCTTGCCACAGATCATCCTGACACACTTAATATACTTCTAAATATCTGTAATATTCAGATATTTGAATAGATCCAATTTTAGGCCCTTTAAGCAGACAATGTACTTGAAGTCACAGACAAAATAGCCAAAACTTTTGGTAATTGTTCCCTTTTCAGAATCTGCCAAAGTTGTAACTGTTTTCCTTTTACAGGTTACTAGAAGAATTACTAAACAAATTTAAAAGCAGCATGCACTTGCAGCTGACCTGTTTTCAAGCTTCATCGTCAGCAATGATGAAAACATAGACAACACCACAATGCAGGCAACTCAAAAGACAAATGTGTTTAAACATCACCCTTTTTCTGTACATCTTCAATTCCTTTGAAGACTCTGAAGAAAACAAAAGGAATTTCACTGAAAAAGAAATTATGAGATACAACTCTTTGAGTAATGGTATGGGGTGTCCTCCCGAGTGAGACTTCTGGTCATAAATACCTTGATAAAATGGTTTTCCGTCTACTATATTTCATTCTGTGGAGGGGATTAAGCCAATTTTGTTTACATACACTCTTCCTGTCTGTATGTTCATGAAGAACTATTCATTGGTGTGCTGCAATCTCAGTTTCATTTGTTAGAAATACATTGAAATGTGTTTCTAGCAAATGTCACCTTAAATTTGAGTATTACTCATGTTGTTCAGTGTATCAATCCGTTACTTTCTAGATGTAGAGTGTATTGATGTGAAGTGACTGGAAAACTCAACTTCTATAAACTAGTGAGAAGTATGTAATAAACATTACTACATACAGCTGACTAATAAGTGTTCAGATACCATATGGAGAAGGGCACTGCTGCTTTTGCATTTAAAAATTGTGACTTTTTTCTGTTATCATCTACAGTTTTAGTGTTTGTAAGTCTGATGTCTTGTTTCTCCCTTCTATTGGAATATTGATGATAACCTTCACATTTGAAATAAGCTCTCCTTCTATTGGCAATTAACAGAAAAGCACTTTGAGTTTATAAGATTAGTAGATTTTTAAAAAAAAAAAACAGTTAAAATATTCTTTGGTGTTAAGGAGTAGAATAGCTAATAGCCTGTCACATAGTCAAAAGTAAGGAGTGGCACAAATATGTCATTGATTTTGCTGCTTCCTTCTTACTCCTGTCTTTTCTTGTTCTTACAGGCTTACTACCACTGTCTTTCTCTTCCCTCTTGTTAGTCAGTCCTCTTTTCACCACCAAGTATTGAATTTGTGTGGAGGGAGATAGTGATTCAGGAGGAAAGAACAATTTTGCTGCCATTAAGATATAGTTACACAAAGACCAAGAACTGTCTTCCCAACAGGGCAGATTTGACACTGACTTTCATTTTGGGACTTGATATAAGATGCAGGAAGCTATAACAAGAGAGCAACTCACAGAAAGTGGTCTTGTTTTGGGGGGCGAGGAGTGGGTTTAATTTTATAAATGAAATCATGACTTGCAAGTAAATCATGCAGTAATAATGTATTCTTTCTGTATTTATGGACATTTTGAATGGGACTTTTCAGAAACAGTGCACTGAGTTTTCAAACAATTTTTTGATGTCAACTGTTTTCTTTTGCCAGTTCAGTTATGTGCTTTAAAAATACAGCATACAGTTCCTGTAATATGAAATACTGAAGAAACAACTTGATGCACATGTATTTACTTGTAAAAAAAATTGTGTGTAAGTAGTAATAGCATGTTGAATGGAATTTTGAAACTTCAAATATATGTCATTATTGGCTTTCAGGGAGAATCATTAAATAACCTGGAGCAATGTTGTTTTGTTAAATGTTGTCCATTCTAAGCTGGTCATAGTCTCAGGTGCTGGTATTAACTGAAATAGTCATGCAGTTAGCTCAATCTGTAAAGGATTTCACTTCAGAATAATAAAATATTAAGAAAGAAGGTCATAAACTCTTCTTGAATTCCTCTCTTTCCAAGAAATGATTTCTTTATGAATTTTGCCAGTCTGCATTTTCTACATTTGTATCAAGACATGTTCCTAAGTATTTAAAACATTTTATCATATGTACTGAATTAATATATATATTCAGGCATCTCTTTATTGTAACATCATTCTCTCACTCTTCTTCTGTTACAGCAGCTTGTGGCTTGTCTTTAAAACCTGAACTCCGATGTTTGTGTTCAGTTGTCTTTCTGAAGTAACACTTCAGAACATGTCATGGACAGCAAAAAAGAGACTAATGCGTAAGAGATCCAAATATTACTTGAATTCAACTTGATATGAAATAAATGCTCACAGTCAAGTCGGAGCACTGGATTTCAATAACTCCACTTGGTGGAATTAAGGAAGTCAGCGTGCATCATGCTGCAACAGGATGCATTGGAATTCCTTTGCATGGAAGGAGGGTTGGGGCTGCCAAGACTTAATAGCCAATGTACAGCAAGCTGCAGTTCCTCTGAAAAGAAGATTACAAAAAACAAGAAGTGGTCAGTGTGGTTTTTGCAAAAAAAAAAAAAAAATTAAAAAAAAATACAAAACACAACTGTTCAAAGATACAATGAGGTTTAAAAAAATATTATTGGAAGTGGAAAAAGATGGGGAGACCACACCAAAATACACAATCAGTTAGGGCTTGCAGAGAAAAGAGAGGCAGCAAGGAAATCAAAGTAACAGAAGTGAAAGGCTCTGACATTTAAAGCAAAGGCAAATGCTGAAAACGGTACAAGAGAAAATAAAATTAATTATTACATGAACTTTGAACCTCTAGAAAAATCTAAAATCAGTACAGACTGGGAAAAATGAAATAAAATCCTGGAGAGCTTTATTTCTCATTTAATAAAAAAAAAATAGGAAGTAATAAGGCTGTAAAATATATCTTGCTAAAAGTAGGTAAAGACTTATATGAAAATTAAATTTCAATAGGAAAATATGCTGTGTCGAGATATTCAGCCTCTGGAGATGTTGGGGCATTCTCCTATTATTGTATTCTGAACATTTATTTTGAATAGTCTTGAGTAGTTCAGGAGGTAGGCAAAGTAGTAATAAAAAGCAAATGCTGTTTCAATGTCATGGGTGGGGGCTAGAAAAAATACTTAAATCCCCCAGTAAAATGATGGGGGAAAAAAAATAGGGAAAAATTCATTACGTGCCTGGGAGTTAATGAAATAGATCAAATAAAGTAGCATGAAACAAGAAATCCTGCCCCTTCTCGCCCACAAAATGTTTGGGGTTTTTTTAATTGATATTCCTTAGAAAATAAGGTTATGAAAGGTGCTCATGGTGCATCATTGTCGAAGTTAAACACCTTCCTATGGCTTTTAAAAAGCCACTTAGAGAGTTAGAAAATATAAAGAGAACCGTAGTCCCGCTAAGTTTCATGCATGTGCTGAATTTCAAGCTCATGAACAGACATGAGACCACTTGCACAGAAGATCTCCTTCAAATGTTGCGAATGTAAATGTAAAAAGAGCCGGGACTCCAAGCAGTTTAATTTCACTCTCTGGCAGCAGAGAAGGAAATGAGAAATCCATGCAGTGAGTGCTGCAGAGTTTTGCTTTGTAGGGGCACTTTTGGCTGCAGCGGTAGCAGGCGACTGTTGGCTTGTTAAAAGTAGGTCCAGTCGCCCAGCCTTTATCTCCCTGCAGAGAGGGTCCTACTATATGTTGAAGATGAGATTTTTTTGTTTTTCCCTCTTTTTTTTTTTTTTTTTTAACTTCCTACCCAGACAGCTTTTTGTCTTCCAGAACTAAGGAAACATTTCTGAAGTACTAGCGTTATTTATGTGGCTGTGTTGGTAAGTACAGAGATGCGGATAGAATAGAGGCGTAAAAACTAGCGTGATACTGTACAGAGCATGGAGCTAAAGGGAAGGTAAACTTAGTTATTGCTATTCTGACTCTATTTGAGTTAAAAATAAGTGTGTTCAGAAAAAAAACAAGAATAAGAATTGATTGTTGATATAAAGGAAGGTATAATGGCGATTAATGTTTAAAAAACATTACTATGGTAGAAGAATTTCATGGAACTCTTTGACCGCTGGGCCTACTAAATGACACGCAGAAAGTCCCTGCGAATGTCTAACGTTTAGCTAGGGAAAGCCCTAGGAAATATATCATAAAAAGTATTCACAAATTTAACTCCTTTTTAACTTTGAATGTAGTGATAGGCATTTTATGTTTCCAATCCAAGAGAAGGTAGAAGATTGCAATTTCCTAGATACAGTTTTGGCCTTGTGAAGAAGGAAACATCAAGAGAAGACTCTTCTGTCATGGCTACGCGCGATCATCAGGCAATGCTGCTCAGGGGATTTATACTTTCAAACCTGCTGCCGGACCTTGTTTAATTTCATTCCAGCCAACTTTTTTAGCAGGACAAGTCCAAAGTACTCTTGAAGCACTGTGATTTTCCTGAGAATATTAATTGATGCAATATTAATCGCATCGATGGAAGCCAATACTGATCTTTGTGTCCAAATAGCTGTTTGGACTCACTAGCAACCAGGGGGTTTACGTGTTTTACACACTATAAATATACTGCTGTTTTGTTCTTTTCAGTCTGTAGTATCTCTAAAAATTAGAAAAGATCCGTAACCTCATGAGAATACAGCAAAACTGAAAAATGAATGCAGTGCTCCTGATGAAGCCTGAGATTCAAAATTCAGATCTGGATCTTTAACGCTGTAAAGCTTTGGCTCTCTGATCTGATTGATCAGGTGCATCTTATCCTGGGGCAGAGAGAGGGTCCCCTGAGGTATGTAACATCTGCCGTCTGTGTCTGACTGTTAGGAACTGTAGTTCCTGCGTGGCACTTTTTTAGCATCAAAAAATTTAGCACATTTAGCATCATGGCACAAATTTGGTCTTTTAGCGTTTCTGCCTAGCCCTGTACCTGGAAGAGATCTGGGTGACAGCCCTTTCCCAAAAAAAAAGAAAATAAAAAATCATTGTAACTTGTAAATTTGTTTAAAAGATTTTCAGGAAAGAATCCGGTGGGTTTACAATTTAAGGATAAAAAAAAAAAATTCTGCTCAAACATCCCTAGTCACGTTGTAGCCGGTCCACATACTAACTAATAAAGAGACGGTTCAACTTACCTGCTATGTCCTCATCAGCATTTTTGCTGTTCTTCTGTATTAGGTGTTAGCATTAAGTGTGCACGCGTTAGGATGTTTGTAGAGTTAAGACTGCTTCTGCAGTGTTAGCACATGACATTGTTTCTTTTAACATTGTTAAAAGAAGCCATAAAAACATGCTAGATGGCTAATTATAGGCGAAAATAATTTTGCACAAGCTGTGTTACGTGTTGAGGGTATTTTGGCTTCATGTGGCTGACAGCTTGTTTTCTGACTTTGCAGTACGTACCAGAGATTTTTTGGCATGAAATAAAAGGGAAAACTGGGAATAACGGGGAACACAGTTTCATTAGGGAACATGACAGCCATTTCTGTCTTGACCTGTTTTAAGTTCTGTTTTTATATGGTTCTGCCATAGGTTAAAGAGGAGATTTGTGCAATTCAGCTCCCTTTTTCTTTGCGCTGTTTGAGCTTCAGAGTTCTAAAAGCTTGTCTTCAGTGAAGATATTAAGAGACCATGTCCAAAATGGCATATTTATTTCAGAACAAGGTGTTTATCATGTAGATTATATACTTCTTTCAGTATTACTTGACAGACTAAGGGGGCTTTCATTTGGAGAGTCATCAGTGCACCCTTGACGTCCTTTAAAATAATGTGTTGTTGAGTAACTTAAATGACGCAGTTTGCGACTTTCTTCATTGCGTGGAACAGCAAGGGAAGCTCGTTACTTTTGGAGTAGCAGCACTAACTGATCTGCTGTGGTTTATTTTTGCAATCAAAACGGGGAGACTGGGGATGCTCCTTTATGGCACCCAATTTTTTCTAGCCCGAACATCCAAGACGACGTCTGTGTTCCTTTTCTCTCATGCCTTCATTATTTAAAGGCTTGTAATAGATTTTGTACAACTCTTCTGCAAGCAGCCCTCCTTGAGGTCAAGACCAAGTAAGGGAAATCTTCAGCCAAATTCCTTTTGAATTGGAAAATTTAAACAACTTGAGGAAAAAGGAGTAAGACAATGGAAAGTGGAATCCAGCCTTATTTGTAACAGATGCTATTAACACATGCTTAGTTTTATAGCCTATTTTGGCACCCTTTTGCCTCTTTCTTCTGAAATAACTTTAGTATTAAAAGTTCATTGCCAGTCTCAGGCAAAAGCGCCTAAATAAAATGGGCTGATAGTCTCAATATAGCTCATTAAAAATGCATTCAGTGCAAGTTAAGGATTAAGAATTATCTTTTCCTTCAATCCTGAAATGGGCGTTGGGGTGCAGGTAGGGGGAAGGACAACTTTGCTTAGCCCTTCTGTGCGTTGTGACACCTGTGCAGTGTAATTAATGCAGTTGTGATGTGTCTGGAGATAACCAGGAGGCTCTGTGTCGGCTCAGACCTGAAGCCCAGCATACCTAGCTATTTCCAGATACACGGTGATCTAGAAACAACCACGAGAGTCTTCGTTTCGGTGGCAGGGGGTTTCATGCTGCAGTGCTAAAGCAGCAAAATTTTTGTGGCCACAGATTCTGCTTCAACCAAGTGGAGTACGTCCCTCACTTTTCTTGGTTCATAGGCAGATTTTTAGCACAGAATGTCAAATCAGATAATTTATAAAGTAAAATTAGCAAAATGAGACAGTCTTCCTCACTGCTCATTACTCATTTTTTCTGATAAATTTCACTCATTTAACTAGATTGTACTTCTGCTCACAGAGGGGCTTCCCCTTCCAGCTTATCTTTTTAGATATTCAGTAGATAATTAAAATTCAAAATGTTAACGGTGCCACTTATTTTTGGAACCTGACATAAATATGGGCAGACATAGTTTTGGAAAAAAAAAAAAAAAAAATTAATAAAGACCAGAGAGCTCTGAACCATTGGGGTAAAAAATGTCCTTGCTGGTGCCTGCAACTCCTAAACACGGTAGGCACATGCCTGGTTACTGTCGCATTTGCTGGGCGAGGGTGGGGGGGGGGAGATGCGCCTGCCTGCAGCTGCCTGCGGTTGAGTACTGATGATTAGCTACAGGCAACCTGCTAACACCTGAAATGTAACTGCAGCCCTAGAGCTGAACTCCTCCTGTGCCCTTCTACAGCCAGGAGCTCCACATAGATGCCGCAGTCTGGGTCTTCAAGACAAGACCTTGGGTAGAGTATCCTCCCGGGAAAAGGGCATCTGGTTTTGTGTCCTCCCTTGCCTTTCACAGCTATGTCGTAGCTCCTCTGCTGTAGGCTGTGCTGGGGTAGGGAGACCCCATCCCCGTGGTTTAAGTGTGCAGGAAGGAATTCAAGATTTCTCTGGTCAGAAAGAAGGAGCAAAGTGGGGTTTGGTTGCCTAAAGTGAGAACTAAGGACAGGGAAACACCTACATTTCAGTTTTGAAGACTGCTGAAGTGTCGCTAAGGAATGTTTAAAGATGAACTTCTGACTTCTCCTAGCAACTCATGTAGGTGCCTCTTCATGCAGCTTATGTGCTCTTGAGACATCTTGTCAAGGTGCTTTCCTTAAGGTGTTAGGAATGGCTTCTGCTGCACGACTGAGGCATTGCAAAGTTGGACACAACACTTCAACACATGGCTCTGCGGAGTGTGAGACTGCTGTGTTGCCACCCTGGCCAGCCCTCCACCTTTGCCTGAAATTCATCATCAGTTGCACCAGATTGCTGAGCAGATGGCTGCCAAAACACAAGGTCTGGTGCAAGGAAGAGGGCAGGGACCAGGGACAAGGAACGCATGGTCCAGAGCTGGATGGGCCAAGAGCAGCCCTGCTTGAGGAGGGACAAAGCACCCAAGGCTTCCCTCCTGATGTGAGAGCAGGTTCAGTGCCTCCCCTACGATCACATGCATTCATGCCAGAGCAGAGACATGAACCTTCATGGAAGACCTTCTTGAACAAAGTCATGGTACTTCTGGTTGGCTAACGCATGGCAAGCCTTTGACGCTTCAGTGAAGGCGTCATTGCTTTAACTCAAATGATACCCTCATGTGCAATCCACGAGCATACTGAAAATTCAATTTAAAAATCCAGTGTAGATTCTAATAGCGCCCTAGGCCTTTGATCTCTGACTCCTGATGCATTTTGCAGGGACGAACACCAGAACCTGTGAAAGCCAATGGACACCGCCCATCGGCTTCAGCGGTCCCAAAATCATGTGCCTGGGGCTAGCTTACTTAACTAGCAGAGCTGTCCCACCAGCTATGCCACGGTCTCCCCAGGAGGTATGGAGCGGGGAGGTGACTCACCCCAGCCAGCCAGTGAGTCAGTGCCACTGACAGGGATGGAAGTGAGATATGCAAAGCCCTGGGCCTCTGCTCTACCCAGCAGACCGCACCCTCCAAGGTTTCCTGCCAGTGGTGAATTGTGTCAAGTTTTATCTTTTAAAAGGAAAAAAAGAGCCCCCAAAACAAACAAACACCACACACACAGTTCTCATGAATGAAAAACTATCCAGGCTTCAGAAGCTTTCTCAACTTTTCTGGGAGCAGCATATCACTCAAGTAACTGAAGAAATACTGTGGGTTCTCTCTATCTCTTACGAACTTAAGTCTGACTAGCTAGCTTTTACCGAGGATTGCAAGTGATAAATGTTCACTGTTAAAAATGGTTCAGCCTTTCTGGGGAGCCTTTTTTTATCAGGTTGACCAGTTTGGGTTGAACAACTCACAGATTTTGGTCTAAGCGTGACAGCTCCTTCGGTGTGCTACAGAAATGGATGAGTCAAAAGCCTCTCCCCTCACCTCCCCCCCCCCACCAACCAGTATGTGCCTATATTTAAAGAAAAGTAAAACCAATACAACACTAGGTCTGTAATAATCAGACTTGTACACAATATGGTCAGCCCTGACTGACCACGTGGTAGTAAACACTCATCTGGAAATAGGTGTTTGAGGCTGGCTGGGAGGTGTTATCAGTATTCATAATGTTACCTTCTCTATAAGAGAGTGTCTTTCCCATCAGCCAGGTCCAAGATGAAGTGTGTTTGCAAGATCAGTCTGGTTGCTTTACCAATGTTGTTCATTTTTTTTTGTTTCAGCTTATACAAGTATGAGTGAATCTCACTAAATGACTCCCCTTTGAAAGTGGCTGATGGCCAATCTGCCATCGAACATCCTTCCTGTGCTTTTATCATGCTGCAGAGAGTGGGGAGGGGAACAAAGCCGCACGGGGCTGGTGGAGCGTCATCTGAAGTGACTTGTCACACCACAAAACGTTAGGCTTTTTGGAATGATGCCTCAGGCATTTATTTCCTTCTGTTCTTCTTCTTGATTTTTTTGTTTGTTTTTTCCCACTTCCCATACCTGCGTTTTGTTTGGGTTTTCATATACTCAATCCACCATGTTCCACCGAAACCCAATTGCTGTCCTTTTGTCAGAGTTTTGGGGCTGGTCGGTCCTTTTGGGTTTTGTGTTCATTCTTTTTCACTTTGGTTTGGTTTGCTTGGACTTTTATTGGGAAGGGATTGTTTATGTATTTGATTTATTGGGGGGGGGTTGCTTGAGGGGGATCTTGCAGGGGCAATGTCTTGTCTTTTTTTTTTAATTTGCACTTCTCACCAATATATTATTTCAATCTTAACTTCAGTGTAATGAAGATTTTATCTCTGGCGAAAGGGAATCCGTTTTAGGAGATACATTAGGTGACATCAGAAATTGTGCCGTTTTGACCTAGGATAGAAGAGGCCGTACAGCGCTAACACTGTGGCAGCAATGCTGGCAGGAGACCGATGGGCAGACAGATAGGAGCGAACAAAGGCTCAGTCTCCTAAGACCTGTTCCCTGGTAGATCTACCCCTGCTCACAGACACAAACACACTCTTCTGCTTTTATGTTTGCCCCACATATTCACAGAGTAAAAACTCAGGGCAGGACTGCTCTAAAAAGCACGATGCCTTCCTGAGTGTGAGGAGGAATAAGTGCTCGAGCTTTACAGGCCACAGCCTGTCCCTCCTGCCTACCTGGTGGACAATTTCACTACAGCATCCCTGCAATTCTTCATGTCTGCACAAGATTGCGTCAAGGTGGTTTCTCCTCTGCTGCACTGCTGTGCTTTCCCATCAGTGCTATGGACGAGGGGAAAGGGGTTGACTTACTAGGCTTTCAATTTTTCTGCTGAACTGTTGCCTCGGCAAGACTTTGTGGCAGTGAGTCCACAGGTTAGCACTGGAGAGTGAACATCTGCAAGTTTTTCCTCCTATGCTTGTGTGCCATTTAGACTCTTATCCTAACCTATGCGAAGAACTGCATGTAACAGTTTATCATACACAAGTCACATTGCTTTTGTCACATTGCTGTTGGTGCTGAGTTTTCGGATCACTGTATGACCAAGTACAGCTAAGCCTACTGGGGAGCTGCCATTCCCGTGCCGGAGCCTCCCCTCATGTGCTCTTCCTAGATAAAGTCACAACAGCCTTGGCCCACAGTCTCCAGCACGTGCCGGATACTTCCTCTCTTCGGGCGCTGTGCCGGTCAGGCTGCATATTGGAGGCGCTTTGTGCTTTCTCATTCCACCAGGATGGGATTTGTTGCACATCCTTACTGCTTCCACCCTTCATGGCAGTGCTCCAGGCAGCAGCAATGAAGGGAGAAAGAGGGACTAGGACACAAAGGGAGGTTATTGAAAAAAGAGAGAGAGANTACTTCTTCCCAACTCTAGCAAATACACCTGCACAGCAGCTTTCATTCTTTGAAAAATGTGAAAAAACTGTTTTAATGGGACACCAGCAAATCCAGCAGTTTCCTGTTGCTTCTTAATTATGGTGACTTGTAATTTTGTCAAATGACAGCTGTTTTGGCTAAAATACCCCAGGTTGGAGTCTGCCCCAGTATATTTTCTCTGCCTGGAAATTTTAAGTGGTTGTTGAATATTTAGCTGGAAGAAAGTATGCTCTCCCCCTGCCCCCCATGCTTCAAGAAATTTGGTGACCTTTTCTTCATGCCCCCAGGCTCTGGAAAAAGAACTTGAAATGCAGCAGGATTTTGGCTTGTGTGTCAGGAACGTGCCGCTTGCCTGCGAAAAACTGCCATCCAAATTTTGCCAAGTTATAAGCCTCTGAAGAGATAAATCATCTTACTCACAAGCACTCATTAAAGCTGGACAACTAAAAAAAATCATCCCTAGCTTTATTCCAGTCTCACAGCTCCTTGTGAGCCCCTCGGGGGCTGCACCTGAGCCCCACTGCGTGAAATTCAGTGTTGCAGACCAGAGGCTGGGGCGTGTTGGGGTCTCACCCAGGAGGAAGGTCCCACCACCACGAGCCCCAGCAGTGCCAGGCAGCAGCAGCCTGAGCCCCAGCACTGCCTGTGGCAAAGCAGAAGGAGCTGGAGGTGGAGGGGAGGGCAGAGGTGGCTTGGGGTGGCACAAGGGATGGAAGACAGAGGGAGAAATTGTGCTTTAGAGCTGGTGGTCATGGGACAGGGAAGCAAAAGTGGAAACCAGTAGAGGGAAATGGTTCCCCATCCCCTCACCAGCTTGCTGGGACTGGGGGTGGAGAGTATGAGACAGGGCTCGAAGCAGCTTGGGACCAAGAGGAGAGAGAAACAAGGGCAGGAGATAGAGGAGGGGGAATGAGATCCAGGAGGAGCCAAAGAGCAGTAGAGGAGCAAGTGCCTGCAGCATGCAGGGGTCATACTGGATGAGGAATAATTATGAGGCTAGCAACTTAGAATACCTGCAGCAGGCTACAGCCAGAGGGTCCAATATAACGTAATCACAGCTCATTGCCTGAGTTTGCTCTCACTTCCAATTCTGTCTCCTTAAGCTGAGGGAACCACATACCCAGCCACACAGACACCACACAGACAAGTCCAGTGCTCATATTTCTTAATTCTTCCCTATGCAGCCTTCATAATTTTCTCCTCTGTCTGCATAATATTGCACATGAAGTGCAAAACAAAAATAAAAAAAAAAAAAAANAAAGAGGGACTAGGACACAAAGGGAGGTTATTGAAAAAAGAGAGAGAGAAAAAAGACCTGGAGGAAAGCGATGGAGATGAGTCGGAAAGCCTGAGGAAGAGCGAGTCAGCCAGCAGCCTCCAGGGCAAGTGTAGGTCATTCCTGGTGAGCAGTCCAGAGACACCTTCCCAGCTCTGGTTTGGGGAAACTGAATCCTTCGGTGCCCAAGCGAGGCGGGTGATGCTGCCCAGGCAGCCAAGCCTTTCCCTGGGACATCAGCAGGAACCCCACAGCAAGTTCAGAGATAAGGACAAGAGGCTCTCAAATACATTTCATGGAAGCCAGCTCAGAATAGAAGGCAGCCCTTCATTTCAGGAAACCTCATTTTTCACTTGTAAGACACTTTCATTCAGAAAAAGGGAGGCGGGGCAGGGCGGGCNCACTGCCTGTGGCAAAGCAGAAGGAGCTGGAGGTGGAGGGGAGGGCAGAGGTGGCTTGGGGTGGCACAAGGGATGGAAGACAGAGGGAGAAATTGTGCTTTAGAGCTGGTGGTCATGGGACAGGGAAGCAAAAGTGGAAACCAGTAGAGGGAAATGGTTCCCCATCCCCTCACCAGCTTGCTGGGACTGGGGGTGGAGAGTATGAGACAGGGCTCGAAGCAGCTTGGGACCAAGAGGAGAGAGAAACAAGGGCAGGAGATAGAGGAGGGGGAATGAGATCCAGGAGGAGCCAAAGAGCAGTAGAGGAGCAAGTGCCTGCAGCATGCAGGGGTCATACTGGATGAGGAATAATTATGAGGCTAGCAACTTAGAATACCTGCAGCAGGCTACAGCCAGAGGGTCCAATATAACGTAATCACATCTCATTGCCTGAGTTTGCTCTCACTTCCAATTCTGTCTCCTTAAGCTGAGGGAACCACATACCCAGCCACACAGACACCACACAGACAAGTCCAGTGCTCATATTTCTTAATTCTTCCCTATGCAGCCTTCATAATTTTCTCCTCTGTCTGCATAATATTGCACATGAAGTGCAAAACAAAAATAAAAAAAAAAAAAAAAGAAAAACCAAGCCAAAGCAAATAAGTGTTCTGAAACTTTTGCAATTAAAGAGACTTCCTATGAGAGTTCAAGATGAGGCACTTTCATCAACAGGCTTTGTAAATAAGTGGGCTTGTAAATGATGAGTGGGTTTGTAAATAAAGGGTTGACTTTCTGACAAACTGAACACCCACCACTTCAGACAGAGCCACAGCGGTGACCAGCACCTCTGAAACATAGGCCACAAGGCTTTTCTGTTCTCTAAGACCTGTGCCAAAACCATTCCTTATCTCTGCTCTTCTTTGCTAGCTTGACAGAGAGATGTTTCATGTGCTGCAGTTGCTTTCTTCAACTCTTTTTGTCTCCTTTTGCACTCACTGAGGTACCTGCCACCGGGAGGAGATGGTGGGCAACTCCTCCAGTCAACCCCAACCCTTGTCCAGAATTCTGGGATTTCCTTTTTGTTTAGGATAATTAATGCAATCTCTCATAAAAATGGGTTATTGAGGGTGTGGGTTGGTTGGTTTTACTTCAGATAGGTCTGTTTTCATCACCACCACCATTCGGGTCCTTTCCTGTGGGCCCATCTCTCCAAGGCGTGGTAAAGAAATCTTCCTCTTATCATGCTGAAAGGATGCAAGGGAGCTTGCTTTAACTCACAGCTTAGCTGCTGGTTTTCACCTGTGATCATTAGCAAGTTGCTCGATCCATTCAAAATCAACTTGTAAGGCAACGCTGAGCCTACCCCTTCCTCTCAGTGCCACCACACAACTGCTAGGTGCCGTCCCACCATCGGTCCAGCCGGCACCTCGCAGCCCATGTGAAAGACCCAGCTTGTAAACGGGTCTTACAAGCTCCCCACCAACCTGCATCTCTGTACGTTGTTTTGAGACCTCAACTGTCAATGCAGGGCTGGAAAAGCATCCCGCCAGCCCTGCCTGCAGCTACGTGTGTGCCTGATCCTTCCTTTCTGAGCTGCCTGTGAGCATGGACAAGCAGGGAGCAGCAGCAGGACCAGCTCCTGGAAATGCTCCCTTCAGTACCAACTAGGACAGCACTGCCCAGGCAAGGGTGATGTCTGAGGCTGTGAGCTCATGAGGGGGAGTTTATGGGGCCTTCCTGCTGGGGCTGCCTGGGGCTGGGCACCTGGAGGGCTGGTTACAGCAGCCCTGAGTACTCGGAGAAGATGCAGGTCTGGTGCCTAAGACTGCGAAGGGGTCCCTAGTGTGATTTCCAGCATGTCTAGGCATATGATTGCATTCAAAAAATGCTGTCCGTGTGTTGAGTCTTTTTTTTCTTCTTTTTTTTAATTATCAAAACCTTGATCTTTTTTTTATCAGCCCTCTCTTTGTATCTTTTTTTCAAAAGTGGCAGTGGAGGAGGGCTCTAGCTCGTAATGCTTCCCTTCTCCTGTCACTTGCTCCATTGATTTAGACAGGAAACTTCTGAGGACCAGAACTGTCCCTTATGAGATGCTACTGCACCGCGTAACCTCATTTTGGTTTGGCGTCTAGACGGTAAAGCAGAGGAGCGCATTAATAAAAAACGAGCACCCAAATGTCTGAAAGTTCTTGTTTGGCAGTCTCAAGCTCACCTTCACTGAAGGTGAGGTCAAACGTCTCAGTTTTTCAAGGGTTTGTGTTGGTTTGGGGTTTTGTGGGTCTGTTTTGAATTTGACTCCAACATGAAGATGTGCGTGTGTGTGTGTGTGTGTGTTTGCATATGCGTGTGCACTGATCATGCACCGCTTTTATTAATCAAAGTCAGAAACTTCAGACAGGGACATGCTGCTTTTTCAGAAGTTACACTGTAGTGCTGGAAAAAGAAAGATCATCTCGATTTTTTAAAGTGACCAATATGGAAAGATGCACCTCACTTTTAAAGTCCCTAACTCTGAGTTGAGCAGTCTCAGTATCTAAAAAGAGCCATTTCTGTTTATCTCTGCTTATACCAATGTGGGCCAAAGACTCATGCCCATGAGAATCTTTTCTAGGACAATACTTGAGGCTGCTCCAGCGATCTATCTTCTGGCTGTTATGAATCTCTGTTTATGTTGCCATAGCTTTGTAAAAATGCCAAGAGAGAAAGAAACTGGCCTCCTATTTATGTGCATTTTGAATTGCTGTCACAAGCAGAGGCCTTGATTCATCGGTTTGGGAACCCATGAAGTAAATGCAGCTCCAACTTACATCATCATGAGGTGTGCTGGGGAAAGGGTAACAGGAACCCCACCGGTCCTCGAGACATTTGGTTGATGGGTCTGGGGATCTTCTGAGTGGCAGACAAACTGAAAGCAGCCTATTGCCTCCTCCAACATCAAGGTGCCTGAAGGTAAGGTCAAACCACCGTTGCTCTTTTTCCTTCCCTTTGAGTGCAGGTTTTGAGCTATTGTCATTCTCGGAGGTGGCATCAGGCAGCTCCCTTGAAAAAGCTGGAGCCTAATCCAAACGCATATCACAAAAGCTCTGCATCGTCCTACGTTGCACAGAAACAATGCTCTTAGTTTTGCAGCTTGGCTATGCTGCTTTTAAAAAAAAAAAAAAATATAAAAAAAAAAGAAAAAAAAAAAAAACCAGGAAGGAAAACGCTAATGAAAATGGTAATGGTCTGTCCCTGGGGAAAAAGAAGAGACACAGACTTTATTTAAGGTATCCCTAGCAGCCCCGCCACGGATACACCAACAACCGCCTGGCGGAGGAAGGCTGCTCCCTTGCTCCCTGGCGCAGCCCCTGCAGAGGGAACCCCCCCTCGTCCAGCAGCAAACCAGCAGCTCCCGCTTGGCCAGCAGCGCTCAGTTCCCCCTGCTCCCCTCCCCCTCCCCACCACTTCTGAGCTGCGATTCATACAGTAACTGCTGACATAAAACCAGGAGAAATGGGGACTATATATAAAAGACCTGGAGTAAAGGCAAGTGGCACCTCAATTCTGCTTCTGAGTAAGTCTTCTGTTTTTAGAAAAAGCCGGGTGATGCGGACGGGCCCCGGGCCGGCTCAGCCCCCCAGCGCTGCCCTGCGGGCCTGCTGCAGGCCTGCCGGGGGCCGCCAGCTGGCAAGGCACGGTTTTCCCTGCAGCCCCTGCCTCCCACCCGAAACCCCGCTCCCGCGGGGTCACGCAGGACCAGCCCCGGCTCCCGCCCCGCTGGGCTTCCCTCCGGGCACCCGCAGGACCGCAGCCCCGGAGAGCCGGGCAGCAGGGATGCTGGGGGGGGGGCTGAGCCTCACAAATTGCCGCTCTTGGCAGGGGTGAAGGGGTGTCCTCCTTGCCGCTGAGTCTCTCCTCCATCGAGTTCAAACCGCCCTGGCTCGGCCTTGGCCGCAGGCAGCCTTCCTCTGGGGTCGGAGGTGCCTGGGCATCCCAATGCCTCTGCTGAGCCGCCGGCACCCACGTGCAGCCCGAGCGTCCAGACACCACTGCAGGCGAGTGACTGGGGAGACCGGGCTGAGCCAGAACCCACCTCCTTATTTCCAGCTCCCTTCCTCATGTGGAGTACTGTCCAAGCTTTTGAGTGGCTGCTCTTTCATTATTTTTTTTAATTAACTTATTTTCTTTTTCCTTGTTTGTTGGAGGTTTTTTCCCCCAGGAAAAATCTTAATAAAACGTTGCTTCCCCCCTACCCCTCACTGAATTAAAAAAAAAAAACCAACAAAAAAAAAACCACCCAAAGACAAAAGCCCAAACCCCAAATGTCACAAAACTCACTGCTGCTTCTGCAAAACAAAATTCTTATTGTCCAGCAGCCCCGACTTATTGACAGGCAGAAGCAAAGCAGACAGACCTGTTGCAGCAGCAGGGGGGGAGAAACCAACCGAACAAGAAAGAACACACAGACACCCTCCCATGCAGGATGCAGCTCAATTCCCAAGAACGATGCTGTTGCCGTGAGCATGGCTCAGGCCGGGGAGCCACGAGGTGCCGGGGAGCTGTGGGGCCAACCCCACTGGATGTTCCTGTCACCTGGGATGAGGGTTTTCCATATCCCGCAGGGCTGGAGAGGGGTATAAGTTGGCACAGGGTCATGCAAACATTTTCCTACTGCATGAGATGCGACCCAAAGTCAAACCAGTGCAGGCAGTGACAGTGCAACTGCTGCAAAGAAATGGATGCCAGCAAGCCACCTTGCCTGCCTCCCTGCCCTAGCCCCCATCCCTCCTCAGCCAGTAGCGCTGAATTACAAGGAGGCAGAAGCAGTGAGAATAAAAAAAAAGGTGGGGTTGGAGGGAGGGGAGGGTGGGAAGCAGCCCCATTCAAACTGGGTAAGAGAAAACAACAACTTTTAAAAAAAAAAAAAATCACTGGTGTGAAGTTCCTGATGCCAACTACAGAACAAAAAGAATCGCTTTTTTATGTAAGTAAATATGGTCAAGTAGCTGCAGTGTCTGTATGGCTGGTTCACAAGGGTTTTGCCTGGAGGTGAAACATCCTGGTCCCTCCACAGCAGTGCCCAGCTCATGCAAGCCGCGTTACTGTGCATCACACGGTCGCGCTCTTAGAATCACAGAATGCTTTGGGTTGGAGGGAACCTTTAGCGGTCATCTAGCCCAACCCCCCTGCAATAAGCAGGGACTTCTTTAACTAGATCAGGTTGCTCAGAGCCTCATCCAACCTGACCTTGAATGTTTCTAGCAATGGGATCTCCACTACCTCTCTGGGCAACCCGTTCCAGTGTTTCCCCACCCTCATTGTAAAAAATGTCTTCCTTATATACAATTAAATCCTCCCTCCTTGAGTTTGAAACCATTACTCCTTGTCTTGTCACAACAGGCCTTGCTAAAAAGATTGTCCCCATCTTTTCTGTAGGCTTTAAGTACTGGAAGGCCACCTTAAGGTCTCCCCACAGCCTTCTCTTCTTCAGGCCGAACAATCTCATCTCTCTCAGCCTGTCCTCATAGGAGAGGTGCTCCAGCCCTTGGATCATTGTTGTGGCCC
>VZTL01029816.1:21549-32294 GCA_013400535.1 Scopus umbretta
AGCTTCTAGGAGGATCTGTTCCATGATCTTCCCAGGTACAGAGGTGAGGCTGACAGGTCAGTAGTTCCTAAGGTCCTCCTTTCTTCCCTTTTGAAAAATGAGCACAACGTCTCCCTTCTTCCAGTCACCAGGGACTTCACCTGTCTGTCATGACTTTTCGAATATTGTGGAGAGTGGCTTGGCAACTAGATCAGCCAATTCCCTCAGGACTCTGGGATGCACCTCATCAGGTCCCATAGACTTATGTATGTTCAGGTCCTCAGGTGGTCACGAACCTGATCTTCTCTTACAGTGGGAGGGGCTTTACCCCCCCTGGTCCCCATCTTGTGGTCCATCGAGTCCACAAGACTCGGGTGGGAGAAAGGCTGCCAGCGAGGCAAAAAAGTTGTTGAGTACCTCACCCTTCTCCTTGTCTGTTGATACTAGGTTGCCATTCTTGTTCATCAGGGGGGCACACTTTCTTTGACCTACCTTTTCTGGCTGACATACCTGTAGAAGCCCTTCCTGTTATTCTTTGCATCCCTTGCCAAATTCAGCTCCAGCCACGCCTTGGCCTTCCTGACCCCATCCCTGCACAACCAGGCAGCGTCCCTGTACTCTTCCCAGGATACCTGTCCCTGCTTCCACTGCCTGTGCAGTTCCCTCTTGCTCTTTAGTTTGACCAGCATGTCTCAACTCTTGCTAACTTTGCTTTGGGCTTACCTTTGGGATATATTTTTTCAATATGAAACCACCTCAAGGGATCTGGGCACTCATTTCAGTGGTGTTGGGGCATCTCTGATTGCACAGGAGACTCTGTTTCTCCTCTCACCCTCTTTTCCTGGGGATGACCCAAGGCTGGTGGCGACAGGGGCTCTTGCAGGACACGCTTGCAGGCTCTGTCTTCCAAAACACCCAGCAAGCCTGTACTCTGCATTATGCCAGCAGTTGTGTGACTGGTAATTTCCAGCAGATCATGCTATAGCAATGCTAGTCCTTGACGCATTTGTTATATATACCCTGCCACCTTCTCCTAGCATGGATCATTCGTCTGGCATGGCACCATTCATAGCTCCCAGCTGGGCCTGTCGTTTCATGGCGCATAGTGATAGAGAAACACACACACACGCACACAGAGTGACAAAGAGTTTGCAGCCTGTAAATGCAAATAAAAAATCACCAAAAACAGCATGGGAAGAGCAGGATCGGCAGGGGGGCAGCCAGGTGTAATACCAACTCAAGCCTGAGCTTTTCCAGATTTACGCCACTGTATTCATCTTTGAAATGACATGGGTAAGTCCGGAGCGCTTCTCCTCTGTTTAAATTGCCAAAATATATTAGCTGGGGTGGGATGGGAAGAAACTACATATTTGTTTTATTTTTGCTGTTATGCATTGGAGGAGAAATGAGACCTATTGGAAGGCTGAGCTTGACCTATAGCAAAGACTTCGGTACCAGTCAGGGGTGGTAGTTTTTGGACTAGGGTACGTGTTAGTAGGAGTGCAGAGCTGCAGAGGAATCCCTGCTCCAGTGCGAGAGGCATCTCGTACTTGTCAGCTGGTGCCTCATCAAATGCAGGCCGAATTTCTGTGCCAAAAAGCTCCTGCTCTCTCTTCTGCAAACATGTACTCAGTTCTCTGCAGACGCAGACTGGACTGCTACGCTCTAGCTGCCCAAGGGGTGGGATGTTTGCTACCCACCATTTGCAGTACCCCTCGCTGCTGCAGGTAAGCGGTGAGGAAGGCTCAGTCTTCAGGCTGCTGCCTAGTGCTCCTTCCCATGCACATCACGCTCCCCTCCATCGCCGTACGCTGTCGCACAAGCCCATGCATCCTTGAGCTATGCTCCTGCCAAACCGAAGGTACCCGCCGGGCTGCCCCCCAGCTTGTGATGGAGGGAACCAGCCCCTGAGGTAGGGGGCACACCGGGAATACGAAACACCCCCGTGATGGGCAAGGGTTGCCAGCCACGCTCACTGCCACCATCGGTTCCCAGCCCGGGAACTGCCCTTCTCTGGGCTCCACCTCCATTCTGTCTCTCTCTTGAGATGCTGACTGAAATGTTAAGCCACAGAAAGGCTGGAACTAACTATTTATAGGCAATTTTCTTTTAAAGTGAGTTTTACTAAAGAAATATTTTCTCCTTGTGCGAAGTCATCTGAGGTGGTTCAGAAGGGAATTAACATCGTGTAGGCTGTCCAGTGGAGCGCCCAACACCATCACAGGTGGCCTTTTTAGCTTAACATTAAGGGAAAGATGAACACACACAGAGGCTGAGACGGAGGAAGACGCTATTACACACCGTTGGGTCATCACGTCGGATATGGCCATCAGGCAGAGAGTCTGATTCACTTCTGGAAACACTCCAGTCCAACGCTGCAGCCAGGCTGCAACGTGGACCTACAACTGTCACAAGTCTGGAGTGAATCAGCCATGCCACGGGCAGCTTTTTTCTAGGTACAAGACACCAGCTGGCAGCAGGTGGTAGGAGCCCTGCTGCAGCACAGAGAAAGAGAGCGAGAGCAACTCAGCACTCCCGGCAGACAAACTACCATCTCCAGCATAGACTGTGCACAGCGATATTTTTTTTCTGTTTCACCCACAGAGACTTTGTTTGAGTACCTGCCGCACACGCTTTTGCAGGCAAGCTCAGGGCGCTGTCTGTACGCGGCAATAGTTCAGCATGGTTCCCATGGAGGCCCCTCATCTTTTCTTGTAAAAGAACTGATTCAAGTAAATTCTGACTCTATATTCCCACCTTTGCTTGACAAACAGAACAGGGAAATGCCATTAACACGCAAGCGTTCCTCAAACCACCTTGTTTTTGCTAGTCGCTCACTGCCAGTCACAGTGGAAACAACACCACTTCCTCCCACATGCTGTCAGTGCCTAGACTGTAGCTATTCGCTTTTAATTGAATTAGCCAGCCCATTGCTTTTTTGTTATCCTATACAAAGCAGCTACGTTCTGCAAACACCTTGCCGGAGTGACTAAATCAGACAGTGAGATAATTATTTCCACCGCATCACTCACTTTGGTTCCAAATTGGCCATCAAAACACAGGCGGCTGTGAGGTTCATGGGATGTCCTCGGCAGTTAAGTAACATCACAGACCTGCTCCCAAATAACTGAAGTAGTCTCTGCTTTTTAAAAACTCAGACTTTACTATCTGGGGTGAAATCTCAGCCCACAAAGGCAGTGGAATCAGGATTTCAAGCTTCACCCCCAGTCCTGCCCCACTCCAGCTTTTCAGACTACAGCATTTCACCAACACCTCAGTTTCCACTAAAATAATACTTACTGCTGTTGTTGTTACTGCTGTCATTAACATGATTGAACACAGCTCACAATATTCCTTAGAGAGAAAAGAAAACCTTTGCTTTACTCATCAGCATTAGAAGTGATAAATGGCACATTTTCTTTGTGTATCTGCCTTAAAACTCACCTGCTTCCAACATGTTTAAAAGCAGATCTAAATGAGTTCTCACAAATAAACACAGGACTATTTCAGGGGTGAAAGGATGGCTTTGGATAGCCTTTAATCACGGGGTTACTCTAGACCTACCATAGACTTTTATCTGCCCCTTGGCAAAACCTTGCCAAGTGTTTCCTCGCACTCACTGAGGGCAGGATAACCTTCCTTCTTGCCAGGTAGAGGATCTTGCCCAATGCTTGTACGAGACCCAAAATACAGGGGCTGTGAGCTTGGAGAGGTTCTACAGGTACTACTGTCAGTGTGAATCCTTCTCAAGTGTCATTTAGATGCCCCTTGCCTGGTGCATTTGGCCTCTCCCCTCTGCCCATGAAGCCAAGGAGGGGAGCAGCAGGTTCCCCCAGCCCAGCCCACGGAGTGGCTGCAAGGGGCTTGGGGGAGAGGGAGACACTCAACGTGCGGGGTTAGCTGCCTGCTTGTGGAAAGGAAAGGACCACGTCTGCTGGTCCAGCTGATTAAAGGCAACACGGTGCATGCTGGGCGAACGTGCTTCCTTGCACCTGTGCAGCTCACAGCAATGCCTTCTGCTGGGACACGGCATTGCCAGTCCAAGGGGCTGGCACTTCCCGGAAAAGAAGAAATGTTGACTAGTAATGGCAGTTGGTACCTTTGCATCACGGGCAATAAAAGTAATGGATAATTGAACTATTCACTACTTAAAAATCAGCTTTCCTGTCCCATTAAACCCTTTGCAGTCTTGACAAGATTCCCTGGTGGACTGAGCAGGAATTGCTGTCTTTGTTCCACAAGTAATCCCCTTTGCCTTCTCCCTTTGAACGTGGAGGTGGAGAGAGCTGGGCAGGAGCATGCGGGTGCCTGTGGGGAGATGCTTACCTGAAGCCAAGGAAGCTTCACTTGACTTTGTTGAGGAACTGAGGAATTATTCAACATCCCACTTTCACTAAGGCTTCACCACATCAGGACCACTTGTTAACTTTCGCTCCTCTTAAAAACGTTCTTCAGGCTTCGCACTGCTCCTTATCTGATCTCTGGGCTCTCAGTTCCTTCTCTAAGGCCACCTTCTTCTCTCCCTCAGCATCATCTTCTTGTCTTTCTGCCTGGCCCTGCCGTGACCTCAGCTGTATCACTGGCCAGGGCTTTGCTGCTGTTTTCAGCCTCCCCTTGCCCCTCTGCACAGCTAAGTTCCTTCAAGACCTCTCCAACAGCTTTGAGTCTCCTGCTTTTCTGTCTCTCTAGCACTGGGTCCATTCTGGTTAGCTCTATCCCAGTTCAAGATCTGCTTTTTCCCATTCTCCTAGTGTGGCTGAAAGCCTCCTGGCAAGGCCCTCCCATAACCCTCTCCTCCAGCTCCTCTAGACCTAGCCACACAGCACTGACTCATCTAAACACAGCCAGCTCCTTACTTCTGACCGTCACCATCCTCCATCCTCTTCCTCTTTCCTGGTCTCCCTTCCTCCTGCTTGCCAGAGCACCAGTGGCTTCAATATCCCTCTTGCTGTGCCTTCTTTTGCCTCTTCCCTCCCTCCAACCTCTTCCTCAAGCTTCCTCCCCTATTCCAAGCATGACCCACTGCACCATGTTCCTCAAACTCTCCCTTGCCCTCCACTTGCACCTCCACTTAGCAGCCCTACTGCTGCCTTCCCCCATGGCCAAGGCCACCACTGCCCCTTGGGGAGCCCTTTCGCTCCCTGTCTTCTCCTCCATCCTCCCTTGGGGTGGTCTCCAGGCTTGCTCCTGGCCCGCTCCTTTATGGTGTCCCTCCCTCACCCCTCACAGACCTCTTCCTGACCCCATTGCAGCTCCCATTCCCCACACCCCATAACCAACTTGCCCTGTGCAGCCACAAGCAGCAGCTCATACCTGCCCTCCTCTTTTCCCAGCCGCTTTTAGCTTCTCTCTTCCTTTTTTTGGTGGGGGGGAGGTGGGGGGAGACCTGTCTTTATGCATTGATTAGTTTTTTTTTCATGCCTTTCCTGCTCCCCACATCTGCATGTGCTGCCTTATTTCTGAGAAATAGCTGACTTCTCCTCCTGGCCAAAACCCACTTCTCCACTCCAGACCTGCTCACCCCTTCCCTTCTGAAAGGCAAAGTTAATTCACCTTAGCAGCACATACTAAATGGCCCTAATGATCCCCAGCTAAACCTGCCAACTGAACTGTCCTCAACCAGCTGTCCTCTTCCACACTTGCTCCTTGCATCCACTGGGTTCATGCCTGCAGCCACCCTGCTCTGCCTCAGGGTGGAGAGTTTTTCCTGGGGAAGATGCAGTTTTGTGGGTATGGTAAAGAGCAATGCTGATAATCCTTGCATCCTGCCAGACTAATTTCAGTACCAGCTCATCCACAGGGGCGTGCCGGAGAGGCTGGAAGGAGACGCTGCACACAAGCACTCACCATCCCCTGCCAGAAGTCAAGCCCACCTCCCCAAGCTGGCGGCCAGGGAAAGGAGTTGTTGGTACCAGAGCTACAGTCTTCATTCTGGGACCACCAAGCATGCGGACGGAGGAAAAATGGGTTTAGCAGGGCCCTTGGAGTGTGTGGTTTGTTTTCCTTAAGACCCTGAAGGAAAGACAGAGTTTTGGAGCAGCACAATTAGCTGCCTGTGTCCTACAGTGCAGTCTCCGGAGTTTAATAAGGCACAAGGCATCCATGGGCACTCCTCCCCAGGTGGAGTCTGAAGAATTAAGTGTCTAATATGTGTCAAAAGCCTGCAGCAGATGCCCGTTCGCACGTGCTCACTTGATCTTTCTTTCTCTCCTGTCCCCAGCCCAGTATTTTCATAAAACTTCAAGGGCATCATCAACACCC
This sequence comes from Scopus umbretta, assembly GCA_013400535.1. Taxonomy (NCBI): domain Eukaryota; kingdom Metazoa; phylum Chordata; class Aves; order Pelecaniformes; family Scopidae; genus Scopus; species Scopus umbretta. The sequence continues at coordinate 27,790 of VZTL01029816.1, forward strand.
TTTCCCTCACTCACATAGGAATGAACCTGGCCAAACGTGTGAAACGTCATTTTAGAGAGGTGAGGGTGGCTTGCTAGCTGCGCACACTCACAAAAGCTATATGCAAAACCTTAATGATACACTTAATGATTCTGGCTTTAATATAGACTTTGCAAAGAAAAAAAAAAAAATCAGCCTTCATAATAATAAATGAAGCTGAGGCAAATAACCTTGCCAAATATCTGCACCTAGCAGGCTGTGGGATGGTAAGCAGCATAGAAACCGTGCTTCAGATTAAAAAAAAAAAAAAGAAAAAAAAAAAAAAAGAAAAAAAAAAGAAAGAAAACCTTTCCCCCCAACTTCCTGCATTAATCCTCTTCGCACCCCCCCGCGCGCTGAAGCACCCCCCACCACTGCCTCCCAGAAATGATCTCATCGGTTTCCAGAAAACGCCACCCTGTCCCCACCCCGCAGCAGGGATCCTGGGTGCCCGGGGTGCCTTTGGCTTTTGTGTGGGTGCAGGTGCCCCCCACGGCACAGATCTAGACCGCCAGATGTGGGCCAGATCCCGGGTGAGCGGCGGCACGTGGATATGCGTGCCGGGGAGCTGGTGGGGAGCCGGGACGGGCGGGTCGGGTTCGGCAGCTGTGTCACTGCCATAGTGGATGGTGAAGGTTCAGCAGGGTCCCTCAGCAGGAGCCGACCTATCACAGCTCCGGGCTGATTTCAAACTTCCTTTTTGCGGTTTATGTCGCCTCGATTTATTCATTTCCTTGTAATTTACAGATAGATATCAACGCTTGCTATATTTAAACGGTGCCTGTATCTGTGTGGGGATTGTAGGCAAGCCATTTTATTTGTAGAGTGATGGTTTTAAAGGAAAGTGAGACTTCAGAGGCACCCTTCAGGATGGCACCATCTCTTGCGCAGGTATGGGTGACCTGCATCCGCATGCAGGGATGCCAGGCAAACCCCCTCCCTGGTCCATGGCGCCTGGGACACAGTTCCTGGCTCCTCTATTTTCCTGCCACCCCACCACGGAGAAGGCTTCTCCACCTCTCTCCCACCTGCTGGGCAAAACCCAGACACCATCCAAGCTAATTAGTCTGAATAATAAAATTGTTAAGGTGGTGCAATGAAAACTTCCAGGATTCGGTTATATCAGCAGGGGTAGGAGAAGCTCTGGAAGAAAAAATGTTGTTTCACCTAAAAGGAAAAAAAGATTTTGCCCTATTCCCATGCAAATGTCTGTCATTTGTTTCACCATTTTCATTTTGGAAAGTCCAAGCCTGGCAAAAGCTACCATGACTGGTGCTTCAGAATGGTAACCTATGTTAAAAATCGAACAGCAGCAACTCCTCTGGATGGAGGGTCTCCAAATATTTGGGGAAAAGATGAGATAAGGGATGAGGATAGCACAAATTCTTCAGACCCAGTCTGGGTTTTTCAGCTGTGTTGTGAAAACCCCCTTGCTCTAAACAGCTCTGACCTTTCCTATTTCTTGGAGACTGACGTCTCTACAGTAGATACATGATGAGGTCACTCACCCTGTTTTTGAAGTCTTTCTCTCTCGCTACTCCTCTCATGGGTTTTTTCTGTGGGAGGGGACAGTCATGAAGAGGGCTAAACCTCTTGATCATGTGTGAAAAAAGGAAATGAAAATGAGTTATTGGAGATGTAACTAGACCTGACCCATAACTTTGGTTTCTGAGGATATAAAAATCATGAAACCCAGGAGATGTTTGAAAGGAAAATGGTAGGGCACCCAGCTCTACAAGTGATTTTATCTGAAGCCAGATGCTCTGTGCTAGAAACTGGAAATGCTCAGCCTTCACTTTTACGAGAGAATTGTGAATGGCTGTAACAGGAGCGTGAGAAACAATTGATTCAATCACCTCCTTGAGAAAAAGTAATTTGAATGTGGTGGCTCAGGCTGAAGTAAGCTGCACACCAGCTTCCTATGGGAAAGCGTAGCATAAATGATTGCCACGATTATACTCTGCTGAGCATCTTATGGTTTCTAGGGTGAGAATCACAACTGGCAAGACCCAAACACATCCTACTCACCATTATAGGAATTGCAGTGTTTTCTAGAGGCTCACCTTCAAAGGCGGTGCCCCATCATGCTTGGCACTGCACAAATAGCGAGAAGCACTGCCTGCCTTTAGCTCTTGCTGTCAATGTAGAGGAAGATTGAGAGAGGACCCAAGAAAGAGGCAAAAGTGTTAGTTCCACAACCAGGTATTTAGCAGTGCACAGTACTAGATGGCTGCAACCACCAGTGAAGAAGAAAATTTCTTCATGACCACATACCAAGGCTGGTAGCTGTATTAGACCAGGAGAAGGCGGCATAAGACTACATGAGATAAACAGTCCCCTGGTATATGAGTAGGATTTAGCCATGAACAGAGACAGGCTAATGCATTTTGGAGACAAACAGCAGAAGTGCTTCAACCTGAAAGCGTGTGACCTCTGCCTGTGCTGCGCTGGCCATCCCCAGCTCAGAGAGGGATTCTGCATCTTGCAGACCTGAAGAAATCAGGGCATTCCTCTAGCTGCCTGATCCAGATTTAAGCACCTGCTCTTCATGAAGGTAGTGAGAAGGCTCAAGGTGGACAACCTGGTGAGGATGCGATGAAATGCGTTCGTGCACATGGTGATGCACACACTGCACTAGTACTGACATAGCTGAGAGAGCATGGCAAGCATATTTGAACTACTAAGATGCAAGTATCTGCTCTAACCTCCACCAGGTTCACACAGACATTCACAGAACTTCCTCTGGTAGGTGGTTTAATTGATACTACATGGACATCATTTCTGCCTGGCCAGGAAAGGGATTAAAATCTGGGGTGAGCAGTCAGGCCAACCAGAATCCACAAGTTTTTGGATTTCAGACACTTCTAGAGCAAGAATGCAGAAGCCGGTCTTGAAACAAAAACAGAGCAAGCCCGAGGGTCAAAGATGAAACTACTTCCCAGGAATACGGAGGACATGCATTACCTGTGGTTTGTGAAAAAAAGTCACCTAAATCCACCTGTTCTCTTAGCTTGAGAGGCAGAATTTGTGCATAATTCAAGACCTATCTTTAGAAGGGAGCAGGAAATGGCAGCCAAAGCCTGGGAGACTGATTTCAGAAAAGTGCCCAGCGCACAGTCCCGTGTCTGGCCTCAGCAGGCAGTACTGTAACTGGAGTGCCAGGAGGCTGCCAGCTGGCCTGCAGAGACGTGTGAGGCAGCTGTGCTGTGCCAACGCTGAGGAAACAATAAAAATTCATTTGCAAAATGAAGTCCTGTGTTTCATCCCCATTGTTTCCCAGGGCATGATGCTACTCCTATCTAAAAGCTGAAAACACAGACTGTCCTCTACCCTTTCTTGACCATTTGCCTCTTTTGCGAACCACCACCCTGTGCAGAGCCACTCAGACATCAGCTTTCAGGCCAGACTCTGCCAGTGCAAAGTGGAAAAACAAATCCAAGCCCAGACCCAAGGCATATGGCCTGTTTTTCAGTTTCCACTTGAGCACAGGTGATTGCCTTACCCTCTTGCCAACTGCCAAAAGGGCAACGGCAACCAATCCGACCAGCGTGTTCATCAGTTACTCGATGTCTATAGTTCAAGGAGTTTTATTTTGAGACATCTAAGTTAGCTCCTCCTTGGCTGTCATTTCAGCACGGTCAAGGCACTGAGCATTTTGCAGGCATTCGGGCAGTCGGTACCTGTAAGCCCAGCAGTAGAACTGGTTGTGGGACAGCTCCACATGGATGGATGTGACCACCCCGCTGGGATGCAAAAAGGATGTGCTTACCTGGCTACACGCTTGAAAGCTTAAAGCTTGAATGAGCTGCACACCAGTTACCACCTAAGTGCTCCAAGGCACAGGGACCTGTCGACTTCTCTGCTGAGCTGACCAAACTCACAGACAATTGATGGCAAATAAATAACTCTTAGCCTCCTACTAGCCAGATCAGAGTTCAGATAAAAACCACCCTGGCAATCTTTAAAATCTTACCGTCCAAGTTCAGCTAAACTTGACATATAGTTCTGCCTGGGAAAGGAGATACTATGATTGTTTCAAACTACTTGGCTTTTTTTTTTTTTTTTTGGTAAGTGCCAATTCTCTCTCTCCCCCCTTCTGCCTCTCTACAAGTATACACAGACAATGATCTGAGAGCGTGCAAGAGAAAACGCTTTACTTTTTCCTGAAAGCTCTCTGCTGAAGGTGGTGTTTCCCCACCTCCACGCTGCTGACAAACGCTGATGTAAACAGCATGCATATGCCCGCCTAAAAGGCCACGGGGGTTTTCACGTGAATCCTGTGTTTTTTCCACAAACCCTGTTACACTGTATTTCAGCTTAAAATATATCTTCTCGTTTCTGGTTAACCTACAATCCTTTTAAGGCTAATACAGTTTACAGTAGTAGGCAAATCCTCTTAGTAGAACCAAATTTTGAATATAGGTACTTCAGCTGCAGAGCTCTGGCACGAAACCCTTCCAAGAAACAATTGTAAGTGTGGCCATATT